>PVLA01009103.1:0-79656 GCA_004027455.1 Hydrochoerus hydrochaeris
GGGAGGATCACCACAAGTTCAAGGCCATCCTGCACTACACGGTGAGACCCTGTCTCAAAACAATAGAGGTCAGTGCCCTCCGCACTTCCAAGAGCACACGGTGACAGGACAGGACATGGGGCCTCACAGGCCCATCATCCCAGAACTCCACCTTCAGGGACACAGCACTCATGTTACCATGATCTGGTCATTTCCCACGCTTGCTATAGTTTTTAGGGCGAAATAGAGAATATCGCAGTGTTCTTATTATATTATTATTATTATTATTTTGTCTTTTTAAGACAGGGTTTCACTGTGTAGTTCAGGCTGGCCTTGGACTCTCTTTGTAGCCAGGCTGGCCTCAAATTCAGTGATCCTCCCACCTCAGCCTCCTGAGTGCTGGGATTATAGGTGTGTGCCACCAAGTCTAGCTGCCACAGTGTTTATTTTCCATATAGAAATTTCCTATCCTTGGAAGGATTTTCTGAAAATCTGATGACTGATTTCAGAAAAGCAGACCTCAAAATTAGAAACTGCAGATGTCATCTGGGGGCCCTTGGAGAAAACCCTTCGTGGCAGTCTCCTTCCAGCTCTGAGAAGTCATGGCAGCTACCTGTCCCCGTTGCCACTTCTGTCCCCAAAGTAGAGGAGAGGCTGGAGGAAGAGGAAGCTGAGAGCCTGACTAGCACCATATCCACCCACCTAGAACCCATGAGCACCCCGGAGGGGCTGCAGCAGAGGAAGTGAGCTCAAATCCGCAGCCAGCTTCCATGGTAAAAGATTTAGCTTCCTGGGCTGGGGATTTAGCTCAGCAGCATAAGCACCTGCCTGGCAAGTGTGAGGTTGTGAGTTTGATTCCTGGGCTGGGGATTTAGCTCAGCAGCATAAGCACCTGCCTGGCAAGTGTGAGGTTGTGAGTTTGATCCCAGGTACCAAAAACAAACAAACAAACAAAAAAGGTTTAGCTTCCTAATAGAGGCCCAGGGAAACAGATGAAAAGCAAAGTGTAGGAACAGCAAAGAAAAGCCACCCTGCTGAGAAACGAAGACTGGATTTGAAATTTTTAAATTAACAATTATTGTTACAGGAAGAATAATTATTCTATGGCACATATGATGAATACAGTTAATAGTGTATCACATTAGAAGATTTGAATGTATTCACCATGAAGAAACAGCTGAAAGTAAACTTATTTATATGCAGCACTTAGCTAGTGTGTGTGTGTGTGTGTGTGTGTGTGTGTGTGTGTGTAACTGAAATCCCCCCACCCAACCCAGTTCTCCAACACCAACGGGTGTCCTACAATTCAATTAGATTCTGACACAACCCAAACTTGGTGTCAGACTCTGCTGGCATAAGGGCTTGGCCCTATAGGATGCCCCCACTTCAGAAACCAACTGTAAGCCCTAGGACACCCACACTTTCTGACTTGGCGACAAAAGCAGGAGTTGCCACAACTCTTACATCCTTTTTTTTTTTTTTTTTTTTTTGCGGTACCAGGGATTGAACTCATGACCTCACACTTGCCAGGCAGGTGCTTATGCCACTGAGCTAAATCCCCAGCCCCTAGGAGTTGCCACAACTCATGTAACTCAAGTCATCAATTTTCTATAGCTGCATACAGAACTCAAGAGAGCACAACTTCCTACTGCCAGTGTATTATGACATAGAAACAGGCACACAGATAAAGAAGTACTTTGGACACGGTCTAGAAGAGTCTCAAGAGCTCCCTTCCTGGAGGATCTTCCCTGAGTGTGCCTCCATGCTGGGCCTGGATATGCCTGCCAACCTGAACCCCTTATTCAGGGTTATTTATAGAGGTTTCATTATTACAGGTATGATCCACCAAATCATTGGCCATTGGTGATTAATGCTGTCCCTTCCTCTCCCTCAGAAGTCAGAAGTTGTGCTACAAGCCCCATCCCTTAATTCTGTCCTGTGTTCCTGGACTCAGGCCCTGTCCTGAAGGATTCAGAGCCTTCCAGCAATCAGCCATCTGATTTGCATACAGAAGATGTCACTCTTTTCTCACCTGAAACTGCAGAGTAAAGAATGCTATGTACTGTTTTCCCTAACACATATCTATGATGATGTTTAACTTAAAAATTGAACACAGTAAAGGATTTTCAATGGTAATAAGATAGAATAGTTACAATAATATACTGCAATAAAACGCAAATGAACTCTTTTTCAGAATATCTTATTGTGTCATTTTTATCTCTTCCTTGTCCAAGATTGACCCTGAGTAACTGAAACTGTAACAGAAAATGTTCCCCACCAGCCAGTGTACTTCAGTTTCTTAGTTGCCCGGATAATAGTTCCTGTTCCAGTTGCCTTTGGTTTCTTAGAAACGGCTGTCACTGTGATGCATAGCTGGTCGCTATGGTGCACATTGTGTAAACCAATCCCCCATAGACAAGCTGTTCTGCCTCTGTACTTCCCGCTTGCTCATCTTGTATAAGCCTTAGATCACGAGAGATCAGGGCCTGATATTCTGGGAATGATCCGATCAATGCCTGTTGATGTAAACAAGTCTGCCTCCAAATCCTGGGTGTCGTTTTAGTGTTTTTACTTGGTATTATAAAACCACTGAATACAAATCATGGAGGAGGCTGCTGCCTGTATTTCTTACTGAGTCACAGGGGTTCACATCCCAGCTTTCCATGGTCATCAAGCCTTGGCAGCAGAGGGTTCACCTTGCCTGGGAGACAAAAAGACTGCTCACTCCTCTGCCTTTTCCATGGGCCCTTTTTAAGAGAATAACAACATTACACCACAATTCTGTGTTCTTTTTGTTGAAGAGACCTCTCTGGAAGCATAAACCTCAGGACCCACAAATCTGCTTTGGGATATAATAATGCAAATTGGCTTTTCTCATTACAGGAGTTACAACAGTGCCTTGGCAGAGCACATTTTAATCCAGCAACCTCCTAAGTGGCACCATCATAAATCTAGAGCATGTTCCACTTCCAAGCCTGTCCTGCAAGCACAAATAATGGGTTCTCCATAGGCAAATTCTTCTCAGACTCAATCATCCCCTCCCTCTTAGGAATTCTAGATTTTCTTACTACAAATCAACCCCTGGTAAGCAACACTGGACCCACCTTTCCGATATCCTTCAGGCTAAATCCTCATGTGTCCCCCATCACCTCCCCAATCTTAGCTAGGTTTTGGATCTATAAGTTTGAGCTCAAGTTTTGCCTCAATCACCTTTCTCTGCTACTTGTGTCTTCTCTCCCCTGTCTGCCAAACACTGTCACCCTCTCCCCTCAGACCCCGGCCCCCACTGTGGCTCCTGTCTCACAGGTGAATTTGACAGGCTACATTTAACCTAGATTAAAATTGCTTCAAAATAAGATCTTCACAATCTGCATGTCAATTGTGTGATCACAAATACAAGAAGCAATCAACTCCAGGATCTTGACAGCTGAGCTGCCGTGCTGTGGATCAGCTGGTATCTGGAAGCTCAGACTCCAGGGATGAAAGTGTGCAGTGAATGTCAGGATGGGCCCAAGTGTCATTTGGAAGCACAGTCACCATGCTTGACAGGTCAGGCACTTGATGGAATGGGCCGCTTGCCGCTCCTGACAGCCACTTCCAGGTACAGCTAGTGCTTCATTCTTTATGGTAATGGGACCAGTGATGACATGAAATCAGTGCATCATTAAAAGATAACAAGCAGTCAGGGAAGTAATTCAGTCTTCTCTCCCTGAGCCCTTTCTAAGGAGGCTGCATGATTCAGCCTACATCAGGCATTGAGGACTTTGGTAGTTTTCATTTGTATAAAAAGCATCTTCTATACATCCTTGAGATAATTCCTAGAAATGAGGTTACTGTGGCAAAAATATAACTAGGATTTGTGACACATGGAAATGTAAGGGATAAAATGTTAGTGAATTATTGACCCATTAAATAAACTTTCATCTATTGCAGAAATTACAACTCACCCTTCTTTTCTCTGCAACATGTTCAGAAAACAAGGCTTCGTCAAAAACCCTGTGAAAGTAGATTGGGTAGGAGCTGGGCACCAATAACATGTAACACCTACACAGCGGCTCTGCTTGTTTGGGTGCATTTTTATCTGCCAAAGAGTTCTTTTTTGTTTTTCCTTTCAATTTTCCACCCCTGCCTCCCAAAGTTCTTTTGGTAAGCTGAGAAGAAATTCACAAAATTTTACATCTACCAATTGGTGGTGTTTATTATACTCACAGAGGTGTGCAAACTCCAGCCTTATCTCACTCCAGGGCACCATTACTCTCTGCCCCAAGTAAACCGGCCTCCCCATTGCCCCTCTAACCCAGCTCCTAGCAAGCATTGATTTGCTTCCATCTCCAAGGATTTGCCTGTTCTGGACATTTCCTATCAATGGAATAATAAAATATGATCCTTTGCAACTGGCTTTTTTTACTTAGCATGATATTTTCAAAGTTAACCTATGCTGTAGTATGAATTGATATTTTGTTCCTATTTATATCTTCTGTCCTATGGGTACCCCACAATTTGGTCATTCACCAGTTGATGGGCATTGGGTGGTTTCTACCTTCTGCCTGTTAAGAAATGATATTACTCTGAATGTTCTGGATATGTTTTCTTTTGTCTTAGGTCTACTCAGGAGGGGATGAGCTAGGTCATGATAAGTCTTTACTATCTTAAAGAATCGCTAAACTGTTTTCCAAAGCAACTCCACCTGCTTGAATGTTTTGGTTCTGATTTTCTTCTTGGCTCTTGTTTTTGTCTATTTCTGTTGCATTTCCCTGGACTGGTGGTTGCAGACCCTGCAGTGGAGGCAGGGGGCCTGTGCCGCTAACCTGCCAAGCAGATCAATTGCTCCCTCTTCTGTTGCTAGAGCAAAGGGCACTGTCATTGGTGAATGACACCCTTTACTTCCCTTGCACATTGCTCTTGTGCTCTCTTGCTTCCACTTATTTTTCAGCTATTCTTGCTGACGTTGTCTCCTAGGCGAGCTGTACACACGAGCAGCGGACTGTCCTCTTTCCTCTCCTTGCTCCTCTGTACAGCTTTAAGGAGAACGAGTGGAGAGATTCTAATTTTGGTAGCTGCCATTATCTTTGAGGAGAGCCGAATGCTTATTTTCAGGTAGAAAAAAATGTCATAATGAGAAAAAATGGGTTGAAATGATACAATGAGTAGGAATTTGACATTTATAGGATGGTGGTAGGAGCTGATTAGTGTTCCCCACAAAAAACATTTTGAAGTCCTCATTACAGTACCTGTGAATATGAATTTACTTAGAAATAGGGTACAGATACAGTCAAAGAAAGATAAGGTTGGGCCCTAATCTAGAATGACTGTTGTCCTTTTAGGAGGACACAGACGTAGGTACATAGGGAGGATTCTAGTGACAGTGATGACAGAGATTAGAATGATGCATCTGTAAGCCAAGGAGCCCAAGGATGGATGGCAACTTCCGGAGCTCACAAAAGTACACAGAGCAGGTTCTTCTACAGCTTTCAGAGAGAGCATGGTCTTGCAGACCCTGGCTTGGGATTTTTGACTCTGAGAGACACTGAGTGTTTGTCCTTTAAAACCACCCCATGTGTGGTGAAGACAGCCCTGGAAAACTAAGACAGACAGTAGCTTCTTTCCAGGGAAGAGGATTTGGCAGGTGCAAACATTCTGGGCTAGGGCTTTGCCTTGTCAAGCCTTCAGGTTTTATCCCATAAGGGATAAGAGACCATTTTAAAGCAGGGGCACCTTGACTAAAATCATCTAGCTTTTCTATGGGACACAGACCTAGGATGAGAACAGTAGAAATAGGGTGACCCCTTAAGAGGCTGCTGAGCTATCCAGAAAAGATGGTAGGGCAGAAAATCTGGGGGAGATGGGGTGGGAGAAGCTTTGGAAAGTCACACCAACAGTATTGCTGATGGTGGCTGTTGAGTGAGAGTGAACAAGAAGAGTCAAGAATTTAGTTTTGTAGAGGTTATGTTTGAAATACTGATTAGATGTTCAAGTGTCTAAACAAATTTTGTTTTTTCTTGAAAGATAATTAACACAGGTTCCTTGTGTTCCTTAAATGTACATAGCTATGATTTGCATAATGCAGATAGGCCAGCTCTTAAACATGTGAATATTCAAAATGGGCCCACCGGATGTGCTCAACCACAGAATCAACAACACAACAAAAATCGGGAGTCCAAACCACGGGCTTCAGCTGTCCCCTGTGTGAGGAATGGCTGTACTGGGAGCCCAGCCCAAAACCCTGATTGTCTGAAGAGTATGATGAGAAAAATAAAAAACAGAGACAAGTATAGTATTGCATCAATGACTCATCAATGACTGGGAATCGGTCCTCCACCACTCCCGAAGCAGCCCCTATTAGGTGTGTGCAGTGATAGGTACGACTAGCAAAGTAGATGTTCATATGCTAAAAGGGATCTTGTCCTGGAGTATAGTCCTGGGATGACTCAAGAGGGCATAAATGATCAGATGGTAAGAAGAGTCGATGGGAAATCTCAAATAGGAGGTATCAATAATCCCAGGCCTCCATTTTATCATCTCTGAGGGAAGTATGCAAAATTAGCCATTGTGAACTAGTGGTCCCCAACAGGCTGGCATGCTGCTCAGGAAGAGAGAGAGAGAGACCTCTGCCAGCTCTCCAAATAGGACTTTCATAGCCGGTTTTAGAGCACAAAACAGTTTTCTCCTGGGAGGAGGGAGTTGGAGGGATGCAAGTATTCCCAGGAGAGCTCCATGATCCTGAGCAGGAAGAACACAGCGGTGGCAGTTAATGTTGTGGGCTCCCCACAGTGGAAAATCTGGCCACCACTTTCCAGGGAGCCATTTTTAGTTACAGGAGCACAAATAGTTGGCAAGGAGACAGCATGATAGTTGAGCAAGATCTGCATTTTGGGTGCCTTGCAAGTAGTGGTAATTGTGCAAGAAGTGTCTGGGAGCATTAAAGATGCTGTGTATAGACTAGGCTGGCTGGCTGGCTGGCTTTCTTCTTTCTATTATCAACTTGTTTCTGCCTGTAGAGAACTCCTCTCCTGCCCAGGGTGGAGCCAGCATACAGTGTAATGGCAGGAAGGAGGCTTGTTTTCTCTCTCTTCCCAGTTTGTGCTTGCTGTTTACTACAGCCCTGCCATGCCACCCTGCGACTGCCACTTGGAGCCAACTGAGTATGGAATAAAACCTCCCAACTTGTAAGAAATCAACCTTCCCTTCCCTGATTTTGGGCATCAGGTATTCTGTCTCAAAACAAGAGAGAAAAATAACCAAGACAGGCTGGGAGCCAATCAGAAGGGTTTGTCACGATCTCTCACAATGTTGAGGGAGGGTATGGAAAAGTGGGAACAGAGGCCTGGACTTTGGAACAAGTTCCAGCCCATGAGGGCACCTTTTTCCTTAGAGTAGGAAGAGAGGTTCAGGGGCTTCAGGAAATCAGAGATTTGAAATGCTGTGGAAGGGTGCAGAGAAGGATGGCTTAGGGAAATGCCAGGAGTGCCCCAGGAGAGGTGATGTTTGATCTTGAGGTTCATCTTTGATAGTATTTGAGAGTGCCAGCCCAGAAACAGAAAAACCAAGAGGTTAGTGTTTCCAGGCTTGTTTGGCCAGGGGAATAAAAAGGACAGAGAGCCAAGAGAGTACCAAACATTAGCAAAGGAGTCAGAGATTGGCTAAGGCTCTGCTATAACTTTCCAAATACACACATTTGAGGTGCTTCAGAGGGTGCCTTGGCCCAATGTGAGGCTGCTCAATGGGTGGCCTTCTGTCCAAGGCAGGGGCTGTCCACCTCTATCATTCCATGGCTTTGGTACACAATGGCATCACCACCGTCAAATAATTTGGCTTTCTGGTCTCCCTGATAGAGGAAACAGACTGTAGAAGGAACAGGAAACAGCTCCATAGTGATTTTAAAAGAGTCACACCAGAAACGACCTGTGTGCCTTCACCTAGCTGTAAGGGTCAATGGGCAATGTTCAGCTTTGCATAGGGTGAGGAGGAAAAGCAGGATTCAGTGATCAACTGCCACTCTCTGCTGGATTAACAACAGGGACCATGGGCTCCAAGCAACATAAGGTGCCACAGGGAGGTTAGAAAGCCCTCTGGGAGTTAGAAGAAAAACAACCTCTTTCCATTGGGGAGAAGTAAAACCAACCTCAAATGTTGGCCAGAACCACTGCTGGACAACAGCTGTGGGTTGGTGCAGTGAAGTTTAGAGAGACTGAGAACGTTTGCCAGGGGATAAAGGGTGTTAGCTGGGGCCACAGCTCTTGGCAGCCAAGCAAAGCAGCTTCCCACCTCTAAGAGGCGGAACGGCCCCATGCACATCAATACAGCCATCCCTGCTCACGGTCACGCTACTGAAGGGGAAGCTCGCAGCCCTGGGAAAACTTAGCAATTAACTTTCACTGTACAAAAGATTTCGCATTTAATTATCACTCAGCCTTTTAATATACTTACACGTCAACAGGCATTAATTGGTGAAATGAGGCTCTATTTTCCTCCAACGCTAGGACTAAAAATGATCTGTAGGAACGTGTCTCTTTCCAAGCTCTCCCATTTCCTTCTGCAGTGTGCAGAGCATGTGTTCAGTGGATGGAGAGACTGAGACCCAGGGAATTTTCAGTGTAGATCAAGTGCCCAGCCGAGGTACAGAGCTCCCCTGGACTGGGACAGGGACTGGGCTCAGGACTGGGGACGATCTAGATTCAGAAATAAGTCTCAGAACACGGATGGTATGGGCAGAACAAGGCAGGCAGAGAGTATGCCCAGGCACTGGAGAGCTCCCCTGTGCAGCTGGGCAGGCAGGACATGCTCTTCTAGCCACACCCAATGCATTAGGACAGTAGAGCTTTGAAGAAAGACTATAGCCCAGTCAAGGGGATGGCCCGTGGGTATGACTACAGCGAGACAAGTTTTATCAAACTGCAATGTAAAAAATTTTACTAGGGGAAAAATACTCACAAAGCTGACTTTTTTTAAAAAAAATGTACAATAAGACAGTAGCACTTCATTTTTGGACCTATCTGCTCTTTTTTTTTTCTTTTTTTATTTAAAGAGAAAAAAACAGGAAAAGGGTAGAAATAATACAGAATTTTTTAAAAAAGATAAACAGTAAGAAATCACTAGTTGATAAATTACATATTGTCCTCTTAGAAATAGTTGTTCAAGTTACAAAATTAAAGCGTACAAAGTAGACATTCAAACAGTGAGACTGTAAACATCTACCTATGCATGAGCCTCTACATGTATCTCTATCCTTTCTGTATCAGAGGGAAAAACAAAACATAGCAAGACAAAACAAAACAAATTCCTATAAAAACATGAAACCAAAAAGTCGTATAAAACCATGGTACAAGGTGATCTACAATGATTACTGTGTTGTCTCTTGTTATCTTCAACAGAATTGCCTATATCATCAGGCATATTTGAATATAGCAGTATAATTGAATATAGCAGTACATAACAATATTAGTAAAAATAAAACATTGTAGACAGTATAAAACTTCAAGGGCAGGTATAATAAAACCAGAGTGGGTATCCTAGTGAATCTTGTCATCTTCAGTGTAGTTGCCTATACTCTCAGACTTGACAGTATCAACCATAACAGCTTTGAATAAAATCTGTCAATACAAAACAGCAATTTAACAACCCAGATTCAATTAAGATCAGTCATGATAAAACAGTGTAAGTTATACAGAGCTTCAGATTAAGTTAATAGGAAATTAAGGATGATTACCATACTCTATCCTGCTATTTTTGGGATAACTGTCTGTGCCCTCAAATCTAGTACAAGTAGACAAACTGGAACAGAATATAATCCATCTAAACAGAGCAGTGTGAGTAATGTGGGTTTTAAATCCTGGTACACTATTAACAATATCCTCTACCTTCTTTTTTTAGGCTATTCCTCCCCTTTCACTCCCACAGGGTGCTACGTATTTTGGGTCCCACCAACTCCCTCAGTTTTTAGATTGGAGGGGGCCAACCTGCTATTTACCTAAGTGGTTCCAAACCTTCTCACTCCTGGACTTGATCTCAAGTTGTATTCCTTTACCTACAAAAGCCTCGAGGTTTTCCTTTGTAATATCTGAGTAGTTCTCTACTGCACATAAGTATCCTGTCTTTCCAATCTATCTGCAGGTGCTGGTCAAGTTGCCCCTATTTCTCTCTGGCTCCCTGTCATAGAGCATTGTTTTCTCATATTTGATTTTGCTCTTTTTTTTTAAAGAGAAAAAAAAAACCAGGAAAATTACAGGTGTCTTAATTTACATTTCTTATTCTTAAATTATAGATTCTCTTGTCGTCTTCTAGCCTTTGTGTTGTTATTGCCTGTTTCCTTGTTATTTTTAAGAGATCTTTCTTTTCATGAGCACACATCAAATATGAGAAAACCCTCTCTCAGGTTGATTATATTTCCTATACAGAGCATCTTGATGGACCCCACCTCCTGATCTACTCTGCCTGTATTTCTTTTTTTTTTTTAGTGTATCAAGGCCATCTATGTTAGAGATCATAGCCAACCTTCTCTGCCTCATTTCTGCTATACTATTTTTTTTGCCATTGGTTGTCTACTTTTCTTCTTCATTCTACTGCCTGCCCCGTTCATTGAGGTCTCTCTGCCACTATTCCTGAAATCCTGGTATTTTTTTTCCTCTCTCTAGAATGTCCTTCAGTATTCTCTGTAGGGTTGGATTGGTGGTTACAAATTCCCCCAGTTCCTCTTTGTCATGGAAGCATTTTGTTTCTCCATTAATTTCTAGTGACAGTTTTGCCGGGTACATCAATATGGGCTGGAGGTTATTTTCTTTCAGGGCTTGGAGTACTTCACTCCAAGCTCTTCTTGATCTGATGGTCTGTGTCAAGAACTGTGCCATGATTTTGATGGGTTTTCCTATATAGGTGATCTGTTTCTTTTCTCTGATGGCTTTTAGTATTCTATTTTATATTGAATTTTGGTATCTTGATTATTATATGTCTGAGTGTAGATCTGTTTTGCTTGTAGGTGGCTGGAGTTCTGTATGCCTCATATATCCGAATATCATTTTCTTTTCCTATGCTTGGGAAGTTTTCCTTAATTATTTCCGTGAATAGCCTTTGTAATTCCTTTGTTTTTATTCCTGTGTCTTAATTTACATTTCTTATTCTTAAATTATAGATTCTCTTGTCATCTTTTAGACTTTGTGTTGTTATTGCCTATTTCCTTGTTATTTTTAAGAGATCTTTCCTTTCATGGGCACACATTGCAAACTTGTCTTCAGGTTTTGATAGTCTATCCTTAGCTTTTTTCAAGCATTTTTGCCAGATTTCAATGGAGTGTTTTAATTTCCTGGTAATCTCTTTGAATCTGCTTCATGTATTCTAGGTTTTCTTTATATTCTTTATCAAATGTTTCTCTCCATTTTTTGTGTTCCTCCCTTCTTCTGTCTTCTTGAGAGGTGCTTACCATTTCTTTTATTAATCTACTTATATCTTGCTTTACCTGCTTTAATATTTCAGTTTTGAGCTCATCTACAAGGTCCTGAAGATATCTCTTAATGTCCACTGAGGCGGTGTCTGATGTTGCATGTTTGCTGCCCTCAGTCTCTTTTGTTTTTCCCTCTCCTGGATCAGTGTTCTCAGGGTTTGGGGCTGGGGGCTTTTTCTTGTTCCTTTCTCTTGTCATGTTTTTGGTTTCTTCCATACAGGTGTATAGTGGAGGTCCCAGCCCCTGTCCTTGTTGGTTATGGTTCTTCTGAAGCACGCTGGCGATGGATTTCTGCCCTCTCCTGTTTGCTTTTTGTCATTGAGGTGTAGGTAGGGGCTACAGATGCTGGCCCCTCCCCACAGGGCCAGTCAGCCTTTGGGCCCTTTCCCTGGTTAGTGTGTGCCAGGCTTAGGGAATCAGTTTGGGATGGCCTATTGGGTCCCTAGGCCAGGGGTGTGACTCAGGCCAAGCAGATCCCACCAATCTGCACTTGGAAGGGAACAACCAACTGAAGTCACTGTTGTTCCTAGTTCAGGCTCCTCCTGCCAGATTCCAACATGTAGTCCATTTGGTGACCCCCTTCCTGTGGGTGGGGTCTTATTCCCAGCACTTACTGCGGGTTAATTGAGGTCCCTCCCTGGCTCTATTCTCCGTTGGGCTCACCAACCTCCATCTTCAGTGCAACCAGTTAGTCTCAGCGGTGAGATTTTGGGTGCTCAGTGGGTTCAGGCCACTCTGGCCAGTCGTGGCGGGTCACAGCTGCATGAGCTTGGGCCGCTCCGGCCAATTGAGCTGGTAGCATGAATTCAGGTGGCTCCATAGCACTGTGGCCACTAATCTAAGCTTCTCCAATGGCAGCCCCGGGACTGCATGTTTGACCAGCTCTTTTGCCTTTAGTTTCTTCCTAGGTCGAGAGGATCCATCTCCCTCTGTCTGGACCTCTCCAGGACGTTTCATTCCGGCATGAGTTGTCTCTCTCAGGGGAGGCTCTGTAGCCTGCTGCTTATCAATTTGCCATCTTTGCTCTCTGAATCCCTCATTTTCTTTCTTAGTACAAAAAATTTTTTTTCAGTTGAGATGAAGTAATCAGGAATCTTTAATGGCATTGCTTGTGTTTTACCTGAAAGAGTTTACTGTACAGTCATGGCGGTGGTCTAACAACCCTGGCAGTGGTCTAATGTGGCAAAAGGCCAAAGCCCTATCTGCTTTTTTTTTTTTTATCAGACCCTCCAGTTGGCCTGTAGCAACCCACAGCAAAGGAGCTTTGCAATCACTTCTTTGGGCATCTACATTTCCTCTAAACCACTTAGAGATGAAAGTGGAAAAGTTGGTATTCTAAAGGTCACCATGTGTCACTGAGTTACATTTGTATTCAAAAGGACAAGAGCAGTTACTCCACTGTTGATACGTTTCACGTTACTTTAATAACGACCCTCAGGGTAGCCATGAATAGTGACGTGGAGACTGTAAGCCCTTAGTGGTTTTGTAATTTCTGTGTGTCGCAGTTTCCATCGTTATAAACGTGTGTGTGCATGTGTGGCTGTTTAATATTCTACAGAGTTGTAACGTGCAACCCAGTATATGTCTCTTTGTTATTTATACCCAGATTTTAAAGAATAGTCTCAGAGATAAATTAGCTAAATTAAACACAATGAGGGTGGCAGAATTTTGTGATATAAAGATTCATCTTCTCAAAGAATATAATTCTCTGCACTCTTCCAAATGGACCTTTAGTTTCTTGAAGCACTTAAGGACATTTTTGGCCTTGTTTGATAATGCTGATTTTCATTAAAGAATTCTGTACAAATCAGCAAAAAATTCTGTATTTACAACCACACTCTCATGGATATGATTAATGCTTTAGAACAATTATAATTATTGGACTCTAATTGCAAAGGAGAAATAAAATACTACATTAAAGCTATTTTCCACACAAGAGTATATTTGTACTACTATATGTCAAGAAGAAACTCAAGAAATACTCATTGAATTTCTTTAAAATTTTGATTCAGTTTAGAAAAAGTAATAGTTACATTATTCAAAATCTGAAAGATATGTGTGTATATACATATATATATATATATATATATATCCTGAAAGATAAATGAAAATCTGAAATATATATATAAAAACTCTAATATATATGATTATATTATTATTTGTAACAGCTCACTCAAAAACCATCCAAATGGCTTTCAATAGTAGATGGATAAACAGAGTGGTGTATTCATGCAGTGGAATATCATACAGCAATAAAGATGAGCAATTACTTGCTCATGCAGTATCATGGATGAATCCCACAAATATAATTTTGACACATGAAATTTATTATAAGATTCTATCTATATGAAGTTTCAAAAGAGGCAAAACTAATCTATGGTATTAGAAGCACAATATTGGCTGCCTTTGAAAAGGAGGAAAGGTGTTATGCACTTACAGAACTGCTAGTTGTGTTCTATTTCTTGAGCTGAGTAGTGGTCATCTGGGCGTGCTGTTATCTGCGTCAGCTTTAAAGGGAAGATAGAGGTCCTCTAATGACTGACAATCTAAACACTACGTATTTGTTCACTGATGAGTTCCTCCAGGGGTAAACAGATCAGAGTTTTAAGCACTAGCAAGGGAGGTTTGTGGTGATTTTGTCAGTTACAAATTTCAGTTTGGACCCTGGATGGGGCAGAAAGAGTCCACACATGTATAATAAACCAGTTGTGTAAAGGGTGTCGTTGTTCTTTAGTTGGGAAAAAATTTTCAGTTCACACCGATGAGGATCTGGCAAACTTGTGCTGCCCAAAGTCTTAGGTTTTTTTTATTTTAATCATCTTTGCTAGTACTTTGCTCAAAGTTTATTATCATTTATCAGCTTTGGCTGGTTGAAACACTGTTCGGGTTTGATAATCAGGGAGGAAAGGTTAACCTGAAAGGATAAGAAAACTGTTAAGCTTTCAGATACAGATTAGAGTAAGATTGGTTGTGGGGGCTGCATCAAGTAGGTTTTTTGTTTTATTGATTTATTTCACGTTTAAGGCAGTGTGGTTTATATGCAGTTGAAGTCTTACTAGTACACGGTCCTATTTCATCCTGTTGTGTAACCATCATTAGCACAACCAAGATACACAACGATTCTGTCACCTCAAAGTTTCCTGCATACCCTTTTTCTAGATAACGGCCCTGATTCTGAGCCATTGTCAACTCCTGGCTTGTATTTTCTTATAGCTTTGCCTGTTGCAGAGTCCAATGTGATCTTTGAATCTAGTTTTCTGTTTAGCACAAGGTATTCATGCTGTTGTGAGAATCAACAGTTCATTCCTGCATCTTGCTGAATAGTGATCATAATATATATGAAGGGATCACTTTTGAAAATCTAATTTCTACCCATGGAAAAATGTTTTTTAAAATTTCTCTTTAATGGTACTTAGCTGGGTCTGCCAGTCAAATCAGTGAGGCATGCTAAAACTTTCAGGTTCATGGATCATCTATCTTGTTACTAATTCATGAGGTTACAGTCTGTGAGGTCTAGAATGGGCTGATACTAGCTTGTAAAATGCTCAGCAGGGATGTCCAAAGGTTGCAAAACATATAACCAATTTAAGTTTTATATTTGTGCCTTAACTTTTTTTGGAACCTGGAAAGTAGGAGTAACGAGATTTTTTATTAAATGATGGCACCTTGCCAAAACCCAATGTATACTGTAATATTAAGGAGTAGTTCTAGGTTCCCCAATGGGAAAATCATTGTCTAATGTTTTTTAAGTTGATTATTGAAATAGCTTTTCCACTTGGGAGGGTTTCGCCATACAGAGAATTTACATCCTGAACATGTGTTCATAATCTCGCGACTTGGGTGACAGCTTATGCGTTAAATAAGGGTCCTTGGGAATATGGCTCGGACTGGTGTTTCACCCTCATAGTTTGTTTTTACTTTTCCTGGGTTATGACACTACAGCTGTGCTGCAAATCATCCACATCTCTAGATTTTAAGGAGACAGTTCCCTACAGTTTTTTTGTGCTGGGGATCGAACTCACGACCTCGTGTTTGCCAAGCAGGCACTTACACCGCTGAGCTAAACCCCCAGGCCCTCCCTACAACCTCTTATTCATGGTGGAAGCAATGCTGTACATTTTGATCAAGATTTCCCCAGTGTTATGGTGTAACCAAGTGCTTTAGAGACCTTTGAAATGAACAGAATAGCCTGAGATTAGCCAGTGTTTCTGTGTCCTGAAGCTGTAGTTGAATATTTTGTCTGGAGCAGATTTTATATAAAAATCTATTCATTTTATTTCTTTTCCCACATCATGAGTAACTCTTACAAAGGAGGAAAAAAGTGCATGTGTTTTGTTTCATGATCTATCAGGGAAGTTCCTTGACCTTCTGAATTATTGTTCCTATCAGTTTTTAAACTTTTTTTGTGGGGGGTACTGGGGATCGAACTCATGACCTCACACCTGCCAGGGAGGTGCTTATGCCACTGGGCTAAATCTCTGGCAGTGTTTAAACTTTTAATGTGAATGCACCTTTTGGGAGCATCCAAATCTATTTTTCATCCCATGTTTTAGGCCTGATTGTTGAGGTCAGCTGTTCCATGTCAGCATTATCAAATCATGTGCAATGTCAGGGGCATGATAGCCCTGCGAGTGTGTGTGTGCATGTGCATATGTGTGTGTGTGTCTCTGTGTGTGTGTGTACATGTGTGTATCCCTTTCTACACCAGCTATTGTAAAAGTCATCATCTCTGCCACTTGGTTTGGCTCCTCTTTGTGCAGGTCATCTTCTAATCAATTTTGTGTAGTCATGCATAACCTTGATATTAATGACTTTAAACAACATGTGTTCCACATTCCCTCAGAGAACACCAACTAGGTCTTCCTTACAGGCATTTGCTTTGGTGGTTGCTGCAGTGCAGCCCTGGGCTCGCTTCTGCCAGGGTAGGGAAGCAACACTGCGGGGTTGAGATGGTAACACCGACAGGTAATGATATGAGAAGCCAACAAAGCGGTTCTTATTGTGCAGTTAACTGGCTTGCTGAACGTGCTGGATGTGGCTTGTCAGTAATCCAGGGAGAGGAATCTGTGAGGTTCATGGAGAGATGTATAATATCTACAGAAGCACTGACCAGTTTCCAACGCTGCCATGGCACATGAAGCAGGAAATGCCCTGCCATCCAACCTGGAGTGGGCCCTGCACTAAAGGTGGTTCTGGAGCTTCCTGGGATATTATTGAGACAATAATATCCTGAAGTACCTCTCAGACAGATCTAGGACGGGGGCTGCTGTAACTCAGATTTAAATGTGACAAGATTAGTTTTAGCCTCAAGAAAATTTTCTGGTTACCTGTTTTTGAAAAGGTTAAGTTACTCTGGGAAAATTGGGAATCTATTGCCTTTAATACCTTTTAAGATCCCCATATCACATTAGTCTATTTTGGGGTGAAGCAAGGTCTCGTTGCCCAAGCTGGCCTTGACTCCTGGGCTCAAGCAATCCTCTCGCCTCAGCCTCCTAAGTAGCTGGGAGTATAGTCACTGAATATAGACCCTGCCCATGACACCTGGCTTGTTCCTTATTTTCAAATAGAATATGCTCTTGGCTAAATGGTAATTTTCCCTTTGAAGCTTTATCATTTTCAGGCACTTGTTTCTTTAAGTGGTAAATTGAATTTTCTCAAGAACTTTCCAGGAGCAGTAAATATGAGGTGAGGTCTTCTAAGACTGATTGACTGGCAACCCGTTGGAGGACTATGCTCTTTTTGTTTGTTTTTAACAGCTTATTTTTATTTCATTTAAATAGAAGTTATCCAAGTAAGAATGGGACAATCGTAGACCAGCTTGGGCAGTCTCCTTTGAAATCTCTGCCAGTGTTTGAAACATGTCAAGAATCTCATTGCTCACTTTTAACTCCATAGTCTGAGCTTGACTTTGAATGCATCCACCTTATCTGCAGACTTGAACACAGTTGTCATTGTCATTTTCTCCCAAAGTGACAGATCAACTTAGTTCATTGAGAAGGCTTTATAGGTCACACAAGTAAGTAAGTTTTGTTAATCATACTGCGTCACTGAAATGTGCTGTTTTTTAAAAGAAATGTCTGGGACAGTTATTGTAACTCAAATACTCTAGCGAGTGGTCTATCTTTACAAAGCTATCTCACTTCTGTTTATAACAGATGTGTGTGCTCTGCATATATCTTCTCACAGAGCTGCACAGACATGCATTAATGGCATGTACTTTAATGTGGTCAGTGATTTTAATCACATCCTGAAAACTGTTAAGTGCAGCTGACATATTTCAGCTAGCTAGTGTTTCTATATGGATGATAAAGTATGTAGATGTTACATTAAGAAGCAGCAGCCTCTTTGATCCGAGTAGTGAAACCAGAAAGCCACCCAGTCACAGCAGCTGTTCAGTATGTGTGCATGTCAACACAAATGACCAATTCATTTTGTGATATATAGTCATCCCGGATTTCTTACCACATAACTCATTAATCCTCTCTAACCACTGGGCCTCAATAACCTCTGCTATTTCATCAACTCATCTAGTTATGATGCTAACCAAAAGAGGAACACATGCTGCCTTTCGAATTGCAGCCTCTTCTAAAAGTTCATGACAAATGTTCCTAGCAGCAGGCAGGATCAACTCTTTACCAATAGTACAGGGCTTCTTGGCTTTAGCAGTGCAGTTAACCGCTAAGAATGACACTTCAGTAAGGACACATTTGATGAAGATGTTGCCTTCAGTAATTTCCTTTGTTCTTTGTGTTTACAACTTTTTCTTTTGAAAAACCCCAAAGACTTGTCTTTTAATTCAGAGTGCTTGGTCTTCAGGTGGTGAAGCAGTTTTGAAGATTTCATAGTTTTGCTGGATACTCAGTCACCATTTATTATTCAACATGAGCTTGGAGACTGAGAGTCACCTGTTACAATGAACATATAATTTAAGTAGAACTGGGTGTTTTCTTTTAAATGAAGCTTAGCCTTAGAGTCTCCTGCTCTCTCATTGTTAGGTTTTTCTCACTTTTCAAAGAAGCTCTCAAATGTCACTAGGTTTTTGCTCATTTTGCTGGGATCCAGCTTGTGGATCACCAAAACCATGATTGAAACAAGTGCACAGTGAGGTAAACAGGTGTGGATAATAAAATAGAAGTGGTAAATAAAATAATGGACAGGACACGTGAAGATTAAAATAAGTGTCAGATTCTGACTTAAAAACTGCCACCAGATGCAGCTATATTATTGAAATATGTAAACTCACCTGATGTTATAAAGCCTACTTCCAAATGCAGCTTAATTGTCACTTGGTATTTACTGATAGGGTTTTATTTTAATTTTTTTTTAATTTAAAGAGAAATGAATGCATGTAAAGGGTAGAGGTAATACAGAATTTCAAAAAATAGATAAACAATAAGAAATCACTAGTTGATAAATTACATATTGTCCTCTTAGAAATAGTTGTTCAAGTTACAAAATTAAAGCATACAAAGTAGATAGTCAAACAGTGAGACTGTAAACATCTACATATGTATGAGTCTCTACATCTATTTCTATCCTTTCTGCATTAGAGGGAAAAACAAAACATAGCAAGATTAAACAAAACAAATTCCTATAAAAACATGAAACCAAAAAGTTGTATAAAACCATGGTACAAGGTGATCTTCAATGATTACTGTGTTGTCTCTTGTTATCTTCAATAGAATTGTCTATATCATCAGGCATATTTGAATATAGCAGTATAATTGAATATAGCAGTAAATAACAATATTAGTAAAAATAAAACATTGTAGACAGTATAAAACTTCAAAGGCTGGTAATAATCAAACCATAGTGGCTATTCTAGTGAATCTTGTCATCTTAAGTGCAGTTGCCTATACTCTCAGACTTGATACTATCAATCATAACAGCTTTGAATAAAATCTGTCAATACAAAACTGCGATTTAACAAACCAGATTCGATTACGATCAGTCATGGTAAAACAGTGTAGGTTTTACAGAGCTTTAGATTAAGTTAATAGGAAATTAAGGATGATTACCGTACTATATCCTGTTATTTTCAGGATTACTGTCTGTGCCTTCAAATCTAGTACAGGTAGAATGACTGGAACAAAGTATAATACATCTAAGCAGAGTAGTGTGAGTAATGTGGGTTTTAAATCCTGGTGCACTATTAACAATAAAGTGTATCAAGACCATCTATGTTAGAGATTCTAGTTATCCTTCTCTGCCTCATTTCTGTTTTACTATTTTTCTGCCTTTGTTTGTCTAGTTTTCTCCTTCATTCTACTGCCTGCCCCACTCACTGAGGCTCTTCTGCCACTGCTCCTAAAATCCTGGTATTTTTTTTTCTCTCTCTCTCTTTAGAATGTCTTTCAGTATTCTCTATAGGGTTGGATTGGTTGTCACACACTCCCCCAGTTCCTCTTTGTCATGAAAGCATCTTGTTTCTCCATTAATTTCTAGTGACAGTTTTGCAGGGTACATCAATTTGGGCTGGAGGTTATTTTCTTTCAGGGCTTGGATTACTTTGCTCCAAGCTCTTCATGATCTAATGGTCTGTGTCGAGAAGTCAGCTGTGATTCTGATGGGCTTACCTTTATAGGTAATGTGTTTATTTTCTCTGATGGCTTTTAATATTCTGTTTTTATATTGAATTTCTGGTATCTTGCTTATTGTATGTCTGGGTGTAGATCTGTTTTGGTTGTAGGTGGCTGGAGTTTTGTATGCCTCACATAACTGAATGTCATTTTCTTTTCCCATGCTTGGAAAGTTTTCCTTAATTATTTCCATGAATAACCTTTGTAATTCACCTGTTTGTATTCCTGCTTCTTTGTTCACATTTCTTATTCTTAAATTGTAGATTCTCTTGTCATCTTCTAGCCTTTGTATTGTTACTGCAAGTTTCCTTGTTATTTTTAAGAGATCTTTCCTTTCATGATCACACATTGCAAACTTGTCTTCAAGTTTTGATAGTCTATCCTTAGTTTCTTTTAAGGAGTTTTGCCAGCTTTCAATGGAGTTTTTAGTTTCCTGGTAGTCTCTTTGAATCTGCTTCATGTATTCTATATTTTCTTTATATTCTTTATCGAATGTTTCTCTCCTTTTTTTGTGTTTTTCCCTTCTTCTATCTGTATCTTCCTGAGAGATGCTTCCTGAGAGGATTTCTTTTATTACTCTACTCATATCTTGCTTTACCTGATATAATATTTTAGTTTTGAGCTCATCTACAAGGTCCCGAAGATATCTCTTAATGTCCATTGAAGCCATGTCTGATGTTGCATGTTTGCTACCCTTAGTCTCCCTTGTTTTACCCTCTCCTGGATCAGTGCTCTCAGGGTTCTGGGCTGGGGGCCTCCTCTTGCCTCTCTCTCCTGTCATAGTCCTGGCTTCCTCCACACAGGTGTACAGTACAGGTCCCTTTCCCTGTCTGCCACAGTTCCTCTGAAGCACACTGGTGAGGGACCTCTGCCCTTTCCTGCCTGACCCTCCCCACTGGGCCAGCCAAACTTCAGGGGCCTTCACCAGGTTAGTGCATGCTAGGTACAGGGAATCAATTTGGGACAGCTCATTGGGTCCTGGCCAGGGGCACAGCCCAGTCCAACCAAATCCTGTGAATCTGCTCTGGTGAGGAAGCAACCAACTGAAGTCACTGTCGCTCCCAGTTCAGGCTCATCCTGCCCAATTCCAACATGTCGCCCATTTGGTAGCACCCTTCCTGTGTGTGTGGGGGGTCTCATTCCTAGCACTGACCATGGATTAATGAAGGTCCCTTTGCCGGCTCTGCTCTCTGTTGGGCTCACCAACCCCCAATTTCCAGGAATCTGTGTGGTTCCTGTGAGTGGCGGCAGGAACGAGTTTGGGCGGCTCTGTTGGCCAGTGCGGAACCAAGCCAGCGCAAACTCAGGCCAATGCAGACTTGGCAGGTCGCCATGAAAATGCTGTGTCCCATAATTTTTAGCTGTTTCAGTTGTAGTCCTGAAGTATTTGACGAGCTTTTTTACGTTTTAGTTTCTTCCTGTGTCAAGAGGATCCATCTCCCTCTGTCTGGGTCTCTCCAGGGTGTTTTATTCTGGCATATGAGTTGTTTCTCCCAGGAGACTTTGTATTTTGTTGCTTACTGGTTGGTCATCTTGATTTCTAATCCTGATAGGGTTTTGATATGAACCTGCAAGCAACTGATTTATTATGGCCTCTGTTGCAGTCAGACCTGTTTGCTAATGTCAATCTGCTACTAAGGTAGTTGCAGCTGCTCTCCAGCACTAGCATCACCACCTCAGCTCTACCTCAGATAATCAGGCATAATAGTTTCTTCTTCTATGAGAGTCTAATGCTGTGGCTGACCTGACAGGAGGTAGAGTTCAGGCTGTAATTTGAGAGATGAGAAACAACTGTAAATACAGATGAAGCTTAGCTTGCTCAACATCTGCTGACCTCCTGCTGTGCAGCCTGATTCCTACCAGGTCCCAGACACAAAGCGGCCCATGGCCAGGCACTGGGGACCCTGCTCTAGGTATTCCTTTCCCAATGAAGTTGACATCCAAAATTAACCCTCAGCCAACTGTGTAAGAAACTTTTGATCTTGCAGTCTGTCATTGATTATATTGCTTGATTAAATTCTGGCTTTCAGAGGTTTTTAAATGGCTTAGACAATGGGTTGGAAAGATCTGTCTGGCTCTTTACAGGTTTGGTTCCCATTGGAATTAGTTGGAGCAAAAGATCTATAATTTCAAGGATCATTGTTTAGGCAACTATAGGCCAGACAAGTGTGGACATTGTGTGCTGTGAAACTGTGTTTCTAGTGGTTCTTTATTTTCTAAGAATAATATTCTAGGTGAACATTTATTCTAATGGTTGTATTAACATAAGAGGCTTCTGCTAGGTAGGCTGACGCTGACAGGTGTCAAACCACACAGAAGTACTCAGTATTTTATGCTAATATGACATTTTATGCTAATGTGTCAAAGGTCCAGCCATGGGTAGAAAGTAAGTGGGTTTGAAGTACCCACTATAGTAGCTCACTGATTTCTTCCAGAGACTGGTGGTCTCATTGCAGCGAGGTTCAGCATAGAAACAATGGAACTTGTGTTAGCTAGAAACTGGCCTCTATATCTCTTTATGCCTTTGGATGTGGAAGGCAGAACTCTAAAAATACTTTCCTGTCCTGACATTCCCAATCCTAGCTATCCAACATTAATCTAGGAACTGCCAAGAAGGGGTGGTGCTGTTACAGTTAAAGCCCCACAGCAGTTTGCTTTAAGATGCAGAGACTATCTACTGAGCCTCAGCTAATCAAGTTCTTAAAAGCAGAGGACATTCCCCAGCTATGGAAGAGAGGAAGATGGAGGAGAAGGGCAGGGGGGAAGTCAGAGGTGTCCAGGCATTAGAAGGAATGGAGGTGCCAGGGTTGGTTTGAAGATGGAGAGGACTGCATATCAAGGAAGGCAGTGACCTCTGGCTCCTAACTGATGGCCAGAAGGAAGCAGAGACCTCAGTCCTGCAACTGCTAGAGTATCCTCAGTAGGTTCTTCCCTCAAATAAAATTCCAGGCTGGCAAATATCTGGTTTTCAGCTTTATGAGACCCCGAACAGAGGCCATCATGCCACCTAGCCCTGTGATTTCCAGAATGGTGACAGGATCAATAGGTGCTGACAGTTTTGTGTGTGTGTGTATGTGTGTGTGTGTGTGTGTGTGTGTTGCTGGTGAATGAATACAGGTTCTGGCACACACTAGGCAAGGCCTCTTCACTGAGCCACGTTCCCACCCTGAAGGCTGCTATTTTAAGATGTTAACCTTGTGGTGAAACAACTGCCAAAATCCAAATGGAGTCACTGCTGTCAAACTCCAACAAAACCATAAATAAATAAATCTGGGAGATTGTGAAGGAGAGAATCACACGCACATATGCCTGTTAACGATCACAAAGCACTCTTCCAGAACCACACGCGCTGTCTTACACAGAGGCCACCACAACCTTACACAGAAATCACCTCGCCTCTGCTTGTTTAATGCTGGCTGAATGCCATCCCTGTTACTGACCTTGCTAAGGATCCTTGGTTCTAAAAATGTAAACTCTCCCTGGCCTCAGCCTCCGTCAATACACACGTCACTAATTATGCTGCACAGGGTCCCTTGCTATGCTGCTCACCAGTAAACTTGATTTTTGGAGAATCTCTCTCTCTGTTTTTTAGGTTGACAACAGTAATTTACTAGGCATCAATCAAAAACTAATACAATAGATAATTTCCCTTTCTCAGAAGGAGGGAGCAGAGGACAAAACTGAGCCTTTGAAGGCCTTTGAAATTGTGTCAGTGGGAGCGCTTTTGCTTACAGCCAGAATTTTGCTTGCAAGACAAAACTTGAAAGCACAAACCTGGCATTTTGCCCTGCTTCCAACAGGACAGACCACCATGGGGAAAAACGCACGGGGGGCACACTGAGCTAAACCCGAAAAAGCAGGGTCTTCATAGCTCATTCTAGCCCCCAGCACAAATGAAAGATTGAGCATGGCCCACGCAGGACTGTGGCTTTCATGAAGATGGAAACCATGTCAGTGATGATTTTTATCAGTCTGGCTATTGAGACAATGACCTGAGAATGACACAGCAGACTACCACAAGTGAGGTGACTTTGGTGATATTGCAAAGATTTGTCACTATTGTTCTTGTAAATTTTTTTCTTTATTATTTGGTAAATAAATGCTCTGATATCTGGCTCCTGGCATGTTTTGGAGATACACTTTGCCTTTTCTTTTCAAAATACTTTTGTTTTACCAGAGTCGCCTAGTGTTCCTCGCCATTTTAAATTTAGTTTTTGGTAAACTGAGCACCAGATGCTCATAAGTCTCGGGCAGTTAAGCTTTGGAGTGGGCCGTCTGAACTGACGTCTGCAGCATTTTTTTTTTTTTTTTTGCATGCTTTCTCCTCCAGGCTCCCATGGCAATGCTCCGCTACATTTTGCAGCTCCATTTCAATTTCCCAAAGATCCCAACTTCTTCTGCTTGATTTAGCAATTTTAGGACTCTACACCATCATGCCCAATTCAGTTAGAGCTGTTTGGCAGTGACCTTCCCTGTCTACACCTGACTTTTTTTAAAAAAATAACTTTCTTGAGATATAATTTATATGGCAGACCATCTACCTATCAAGTACACAAAGGGCTTTCAGCACATGTTTCTAGAGTTGTGCAACTGTTTCTACAACCCATGGTGGAACATCTTCACGGCCTAAGAAGAAACTTCTTTTCAGCCAGGATGCATGGCTTTCTACCAGCCTCGGTGACAGCTGCTGTGCTTTCTCTCTTAGGTTTGCTGATTACAGATAGTTCATGAATAAAATCATATAAAAAACAATCTTTTGTGGTCGTTTCTTTTAGTAAGCATATAATTTTCAAGATCACTGGTGTTACAGTGTGTATCAGTGTTTTGTTTTTCTTTTTGACAAGTTTACTGTGTTTTATTTATGTACTTATCAGTTGGTGGACTTTGGGTTTGTTTCTGTTTGGGCTGTTATGAATAGTAACACCGGGAATGTCCCTGTACAAGTTTTGGCGTGGCCATGTGTTTTCATCTGTTTGAGGTCTATCCGGAGGAGGGTGATACGGGGCACATGGCAGTCATTGGAGGAGTTTCCAGATTGTTCTCCAAAGTCGCTGCATTTCTTCACAGTCTCATCATTAATGCATAGGGCTATGATTCCTTGAAATCCTTTCTGCACTGTTATTATTTACCTTTGTGAGCCTGCAAATCTAGTTGGATGCAAAGTGTTGCTTCATGATTGTTTCGCTTTGCATTTCCTTGATGGCAGATGATGTGGAAGACCTGTTTAGGTGCTTATGGATCCATTTGTATATTTGTCTGGAAGAAATGTCTACTCTAATCCTTTACTTTTTAATTGTGTTATTTGTCTTTTTACTGTGGAGTTGACTTGATTTGTAAAATATTTGCTCCTATTCTGTGATTATGTTTTCACTTTCTTAATACTATCCTTTGAAGCACAAAACTTTCAGTTTTGGCGAAGTCCTATTTATCTACTTTTACTTTTTTTTTTTTTGTACCAGGGATCGAGCTCAAGACCTTGCGCTTGCCAGGCAGGTGCTTTGTCACTGTGCTATATCCCTGGCCCTTCTACTTTTACTTTTATTAGTTATGCTTTGGGTGTCATTTATAAGAAAACACTGCCTAACCCAAGTTCATGCCAATTTAAATCTACATGGTTTTTTAGGAGCTGTTTATGGTTTTAGCTCATACCCTCAGGTTTTTTTTTTTTTTGTACCAGGGATCGAACTCATGACCTCATGCTTGCCAGGCAGGCACTTACGCCACTGAGCTGAATCCCCAGCCCTATCCTCAGGTCTTTAATCCATTGCACTTCAGTTTTCTGTGTGGTGGGAAGTAGAAGCCCCGCTTTACCTGTCTGCAGGTAGAAACCTAGTTGCTCAGTATTGCTGGTATGACTGAGGAATAGCTGCATGAAGAGATGCAGACAAGATGAGAACAGACACAAATTCAGATCCTGGGGATTCTGCGGACAGAGTTTGGATCAGATGCTTAGTGCTTATCAACTCCTGGTTCTCAGGCTCAGAGACAAACGTTTCTTCCAGCACACAGTTAATAGAGAGTATAAATCAAGGTTGAAATCTTAACCAACGAATCTTAGTATAGGAAAAAAAAGTCTCATACTGTGAGCTGTGCCCTAGAAACTGCTGATCAGGACTCAGATTATCTTTCACTCAGCAAGCGAGGCAGGTGTCTTGCTGTGGGATGACTGCCTGGTAAAAGAGCACAGCTCCTGACCCTGGACTCCGCGGGTCCCTGAAGACCCCCACTTCACATGGGGCCATCCTCTGCTGCAGACGGGAGAATCTCCAAAGGCGATCGTGGTGGAACTTTGGGGGCTGTAAAAGGAAAGCTGATGAGCACCATGGTAATGGAAAGTTTTATTTACCAGATTTAGTTACTTGCCAGACAAGACAGAGGAAAGTCGTTGAATGGCTCCTTGAAGGACAAAGGAAGAGGTTTTTGTATCCTAAGCAAGTTTGCTTTGGTTATGCTAATCAAGAAACCCAAAATCTAAACAAAGAGCAAAACATTGGCTAGACAATAGGAAGCAGGGAGATCTTTTTCCAGTGGGAAGGAGAACAAGAGACTGGAGCTGAGAGAAAGGAAGGGACCAAGGGTTATAAAAAAGGGAATAAAAACAAAAGTAGCACATCAAGGCAAGAGGCAGATCAGTGCTTCTTACCTGGGGTGATTTTGCCTGTTCCCACCCTGCAGACATTTGGCGAACTCTGGAGACATCCTTGGTTGTTACTCCTTGGTAGGGGCCTCCTGGTACCTGTGAGTAGAGGCCAGGAAGGCTACTGGGCATCCTGGGATGTCCAGGACAGTTTCACACCATAAGCAATTGTCCAGCCCAAAGTGCCAGCTGAACCACCTCGTTGGAAGCTCTGGTTCCGTACCAGGCACGCTTGGCTGCCTGGCCCTTAGCCACCCTTGTTTACTTGCAGTCTGCCTCCCACAGTGGACACTGACAGGACCAGGTTCCCTTTCAATTTTCCATCCTCTCTTAAAGCCACACCTGATCCATTTCCAGCCAATGAGCAGCAGTCATTAGTCCCAGGAGGTCAGCATGGATAGTGCAAGGCTGGAAACACACAGAAGGGTCCAACAGCTTTCTCTCTGTCCTCGCTCACCTGTACTCTGTGTCCATCTGGTCTCCAGTGTTGGTCCTGCTTCTCAGCAGTGGTCTCAGATCATCTCGAGATGCTTGACCAAAAACTTATAGAAGCAGCAGCTTCCTGCGGACACACCCTCATCCACCTTCATGGATCTCCTCTGGCAGTGGGGCAGGCTTGACTTCTCAGCCTGGTTGCAATGTCTGCGATTTTTCAACTTCTTTTGACCTTCACTTCCTAACTCCTCCCATAGCCGGGAAAGTCCTGCTCCCATAACAGATCTCTTGTCCTAACAAACCCAGAAGGCTGCTTCTGGCCCCTGCAGGGTCTGGCAGTGCTCAGTATGCTCTGTACTTCGCTGTTGATACTTTTATTTTATCGCACATCTGAGGAATAGAGGATTATTACTCCTGAGGTGTAGCCCAGGAAGGACAGTCGGTGAGTTTGGCAGGTTCCAAATCCATCACAGTCCCACACCGCCACTGAATCCGAGGAACCAACACGATGACATGAGTTCAATCTGATTCCACTTTCTAGTTGGGGAGAGAAAAAAGTGGGTTACCTGTGTATTTTTGCGAGATGAAGTAAGGGAGGCTCGCTGGCTGCTTTCCTGCTCACTGTAGATGTCCCCACAGGAAGCACGCGGGTCCCAAAGGCTGCTCTTACCTTTATGACATCCCTGCAAGAAGTCACCGAAGCAGTCACCTCAGCCTCCCACCGCTTGAATGTCTGAGGTGTTTGAAATGACTGACTGCATCGTACTGGGGAATAATAATGTTTAATGAGGTCTGACTTTCTCAAGGGCAAATTTTTCTCCCAGCCATTCCTAAACAGAAGAAGTCAAGCACACTTGAAAATCCTTTGGTTAGGGTTCCAGCCAGTTCCCTCTCTTCCCAGGGTGAGCAGCGCCGGTACTGGGTCAGGGTTAATTCATCTTTCTGGTTTGTTTTCTTGACAGAATAAATGAAGTTTCTGAGGGAATAAACTTTATATTTAAAACATCCATGTGGAATTTTATCAGTTCAAAAATCAAATTCATATTTTATAAGATAATTATTTATTGTGGAAAACAGAAAGGTGTTTTAAGGGGAAACATAATCCGCTTGACATCTCTCTAACCAGAAACCCCACTGTCCCGATTAGAACATTTCAGTCTCATCTCTAGAGATGTAAATTTATACTGAGCTCGAGTGCTGTGTCAGTGGTTCCACCTCTGTGAATTCAAGCAAACTTGGATCAAAGATTTTTTTTTAAATTGCGTCTGTACTGAACATGTAGACTTTTCCTTGTTGTTGTCTCCTAAACATTACAGCTATCGACACAGCTCTTACATTGTAGTAGGATTAGAAGTCACCTAGTGATGGTTAAAGTATGTGAGAGGGTGTGCATAGATTCTTGCAAATACTTTTCCATTTTACATAAAGGTTGTCAGCAACTGCAGAGTGCATGGGAGGCTGTCCTGGGCCCAGAGTGCATGGGAGGCTGTCCTGGGCCCAGAGTGCATGGGAGGCTGTCCTGGGCCCAGAGTGCATGGGAGGCTGTCCTGGGCCCAGAGTACATGGGAGGCTGTCCTGGGCCCAGAGTGCATGGGAGGCTGTCCTGGGCCCAGAGTCCATGGGAGGCTGTCCTGGGCCCAGAGTCCATGGGAGGCTGTCCTGGGCCCAGAGTCCATGGGAGGCTGTCCTGGACCCAGGCCTCCACAGATACAGAAGGATGATTCTATGGCGAGGATGTAGAAATTTTAAAAAATAAAACAGCAGGATTCACAGACTAAAGGTGTGAAAAAGATAATTACGTTGGCACTGGGGTTCTTTCAAGATAATTCTGAGATGGTGGCAGCACCAATCTATCACTGTCTTACTTCCAAAGTCCTGGATTTGACAGTGGATTGTGGAACCAATAATGTTATCTAAGAGAGATTTTGAATTTTTAGCAGATTACAGCAGTGCGCTTTTATTCTGAACGCACAGCTTCGCAGGGTACTGGGCCGGGCTGGGCTGTAGGATGCAAGGTGAGCTCAAAGGTGCTGCATGGTCTCTCATCCCCCTTGGACCAGCAGCACCTGGAATTGGTTTCTGCTGGTGACTATGAGAGCCCATGAGCCTAGCTGCGCTGGGCACACACACACACACACACACACACACACACACACACAGTTGAGGGCTTTGCTCATGTCTTGGTCTCTAATATCCCACTGGCCAAAGCAACAGCATGGGAGGCTGTTGCTCTGGAGTAGAGAAATCCACTTCATTCGCCATGGGAGAGAGAAGGGAGTGAATTAGCCAAATTACCACAGAGACAAGATTGCTTTCCATCAGCATTTAGAGCCATGGCTAGGTATGGATTGCCAGAGTGAGTTTGAGCTGTAACAAGCAGCCGTGAGAGGTCTGCTGTGACCCCCCAGGGGAGTTTCTGCTCTTTCCTCTCCTTGAAGAAAAGATCAGCTTCTCTTTCTTCATGCCTGAATCTCTGGCTCCTACCCCATGGGGCCTGGCTCACAGCTGGAGGCAGATGTCTGGTGTCGAATAGATTTATGTTCTGGAGACTTCTTTCTTCCAGAAGAGCCTACCCTCATCATAATGCAGAGGGCACCTGGCCCAGGAGGTCCCAGGATCAACGCTCACAGCCAGTATTTTAGGCAGATCTTTTCTTTGCATCAGCAGTGGCACCTTCTTCCAGAATTTACAGGGAAGGAGCCAGTCTGCAAGTAAAGCCCATCAATCACACCCGGCAAGGGCAGACAGCTCTTTCTGATTCTTTGCTGTTCTGCGGGCTCACATCCTCACATGGGCTTAGTTAAGGTTCAGCTGGTCAGAACTGGATGACCAGGTTCAGCAGGGGCAGCACAGTGTGACCCCACACACAGAGGAAACCATGCGTGATGTATTCTGGTGGACTTCTCAGGTTTTGCTTTGGCTCCATCTCTCAGAACGGCCTTCTCACTTGCTGTTCCTTGGCAGGAGAAAGGGTGAACACAGCACACTGCGGCCCCAGCACATCCAAGCCCTTCCTCTGGGACTCCTGAGCATATCGTGAATGAGGCTGCAGATCCCGGACTCAGAGACACTGTGTTAGTCCAACCACTGTGACAAAGCACCTGAGACGAGTTATCTCGCAGGAAAGATTCATTTTGGCTTATGGTTTTAGAGGTTCCAGGCCATGGTCTCCCGGCTCTTTTGTTTTCAGTCTAAGGCAAAGAAGTCTAATGTGGCAGTGAGCATGGTGATCGGGAAGCAAAGAGAAGGAAAGGAAGGGGCTGCCGGCTAACAGTCCCTTTCCAGCGCACACCTCAGTGACCTGAATTAATTCCCTTTGCTAGGCACCACCTCTTAAAGGTTCCATCACCTCACTGCACCACTGCAGACTGGGGACGAAAACTTTTGGGGAATTTAAGGTTCAAACCACAACATGGTTTGGATGACTTCACGGATGACCCAAACAGGCCTGGGGAACTGTAGAAAGGGGAAGGCATTGTCCTTGATAAGTTTCAGGGCTGTGTCATAGCAGTGCTGGGAGAGGTCTATGCACATCTGTCCTTATAAGGGGTCCTGACCTTCTCTGGGAGGAACAGGAGACAGGAGCCTGGGCTAATGCCAGACATGACCCAGCACTGACTAGTGACTGTTCTTACCCTTTAACCTGTTGGGCATAGAAGGGGGGGGGCTCCCAACTTGGTTGGTAAATGGGCTAGTTCTCCTGTGCACTGGCCCTCGGGGTCTTCTCCCTCCTCCACAGTGGGCATTTGCATCTGGTACACATAAAGGGGCATCTGAAGACCTTTTCCTTGGGGTACGAGAGGAGATGGCTGTGGACAGCATGGTGTGGCCAGGAGTGGAAGTACCAACTCTGCAACTGGCAGAGCCTAGTAAGACCCTGAGCATGGAACCCCTTGCTGAAACTCTCACATAATTAAGCAGCATTTATGTGCATGAAGACATTAGAATATCTCCCTTCTGAAATTTCTGATTATAAATTGTGCACAAGTTGATTGAAGCTGACCTTTTTCCTTCCTGTCCTTCTATTTTTATCCCCAGCTTTTCTGGTTCAATGGGGCCTTTCTGAAATGCTGAGTGCTGTACCTTCCCTGTCACGGCAAACCCATTAAAATATCCCTGCTTCCACATCCAATGCAGCTTTATGTTACTATATATAAGCTGAATTATAGTTGATTATTTGGCTTAAAATATATTCAATATTTTATCCAATCCCCAACCCCTCTCCTATCTCGAAGATCCATAAAACATAACAACATAACATAACATCCACATAACGCTGAACTTTCAAATTAGAATCCATGTTTCCTCTACCTTCTCTTTTCTCAAGCCTCAAGGCCCTTGGAAAGCTGATATATGTGCTTCTTTGGCCTGCAGGATGTCCAGTGGGACATCAAAATGCCATGTCATCCTACCTTGGAGGAGAATGATAGCTGGGAAGTCCATTCAGGTGCCCCGAATGAAGTTTTCTGGAAAACTCTCACAGGTGTTTGGAGTTAAATAAACCTCCAACAAAAGCTTTACTCATTCGGCAATCAGAGTTCACTCAAGCTCAGTGAAGTCCTAATGCTCGTTTGTCGCTCCTGGCACTGCACCCAATCAGGAGTCTTCGGCAAGCCAGGTCAGACTTATGAAGTCCCAGACCGGTGCAGTGTGTTTCAGGGAGACCAGATGGCTGGAGGGAGAGGCAGGTCTCTCTGCAGTGCGGTCCACATCACTGTGTTCCCCCATGAGAGAGGCAGGATCCAGGTAAGAGGCCTGAAATGGAAGTGGCGCAAGAAGATCAGATGAGTGAGAAAGACTGCAGATGACCTTTGCCACATGCCCTCGAGACGTGATGCTGAGGAGCCCGCAGGTGGCCAGAGCTGTTGTAACATACACTGGTCCCACACTTTATCTACACACTTTGCTCCCTGCTGCTGGATGGACAGGGGCAGGGCCTGGGGCCTTCTAAAGACAAGGACAGGTAAGTCACATCTGCGTGTCAATGAGCTTTTGTATACAGGTGACCAAAGAAATGGTTGAGCTGAAGTCTCAGGATACAATGGACAACTGGAAGATGCGCTGTATTTATATTTGAGGTGATTATGGAAAAAAACAGTGCATAGATTTGAGATATGAGACTGTGAGTGTCTCATCTCACCTCCTTTTCTCCCCTCTTTCTTGGCCCTTGGGTCCATCCCTCTGGGAGGGCAGGACACCAAATACTGGATTTGTGATGGGCAGCCTGGGCAGTGTCATTTTCCATAGCAGACTCAAGGTGAGGCACCCACAGAGGAATCTGAGTTTGGGGGAGCCCAAATACTGCCTTTCAATACTGTGAGGTGCTGGAGTCCAGTGGGCCACCACTGGACACCTTAAGTTCTCTGGAGATTTCCCATCTGGCTTGCTGTACCTGTACTTTCTGGTGACTAATATTTGTTAGGAAATAAAATAAAACTCCAGTGGCTGTAATAACTGCATATTTTTCTTGCTGGGAAATAGCAATGTACTTTCTTTCAACTAAGACAAAAATTTCTATTAACCTGATTCTTCATCATGTTTCAGTAAACACATTACCGAGCATTTATGTATTTGAAAATAAAAGGAACGTTGGTTTACTTCAATAACCTCGGTGCGGGGAGGAGCTAGGAAGTGTCTAGCTCCAAAGCAGAAGTGGACACAGGCCTAGCACTAAGAAGGAGCCATGTTCTGGCTCCAGGCGGGTTTGTGTAGACATGAGTCCCTCGGCTCTGCTTTGTTGGTACCATTGAGAGCTCTGGGATTAATTCCACAGAGGATAAAAGGGCACTCTCCAGAGTGGAATGAGGAAAGCAGACCGGATGGGGAGCTAGGACATGAGAATGATGTGGTGCTGAGTTCCCTGAGTGTTTTCTTGATCTTAGCTACTGTATCATCCCTGAGAAAAGCTAGGTCATTTTGCACTAAGTCCCTGCAATGTCCCTTATGTGTTCTGAAGATGCTTGCCAAGTCAAAGGGACATTGCAAGCCAACAGGGACCAGAATGTCCAGAGGAACGCCAGGGACTGGGCAGACCACTGCTACTTATAGAAATCGCTTTTCTGCCTAGATGCTAAGTCAGCTCTTTCTTGGAATGCTGGTGACACTAGGGAACAAAGAGAGCTGGTGATGTCCCTGCTCTGCCATTTACTCTTTAAAGCCTTCTCTTTGCAATAACTGCAGGTGGGACAGAGCACTGTGGAGAGCTGTAGTCCAGCTGGCGCCACTGGACCCTGAGTCCTGTCTGGCGATTTCCTGTCTGGGTTGCTGCCCCAGATTTTCTGGCAATTAACTAGCGCAGCCTGTCTCACTGCACATTTCTGGCAACTCTGCCACCCAGCCTGCCACCTCTGTGTTGTCCAGGTGTCCTTTAAAAACAGCTTGCCAACTGAATAAAAGTTCCAGGTCCTTCTTGTCTCAAAGAATTGGATAGGCCAAGCCCAAAACAGTGCCAAAAGGTTATTTCAGAAGTGAGAGGTGAGCAGGTAAAGGACAAACTGGCTCAGCAGAGTTCACTGGGGACAAACAAAAGAGAAAAACAGAAAAAGAGCAAAGATAGAAGAAGTACACCCTGGAAGACCCAGGGTGGCTACCATGAAGAACCATGAGAGCAGGCTCCTCCCGGCCACTCCTCTTTTACGCTGCCCACATCTCGTGGGAGCCGCTGAGAAGCTCCACAAAGGAGGTCCTGAAAATCATTTGGCTCTGCCCGGGGATCCTGAGGTTTCAGTCCTGCCCATCTCCAGCCAGCCTGGCCATGCCTTACCTTTTATATCACCTGTACTCCTGTTTTTGCTAATCTCACTTAACGCTATCCTTTCCTGTTGAGATGTTAACAGACCTCACCTCCTGCGAGCCATCTCTGAGTGTTTTGTTTGGTCTCTCTGAAATCTACTCTGCTGCCTCCTCACAGGTGCACCATGGATGAGACAGATTTCTGGACTGGGGGCTGGAGAAGATGCAACTCAGAACCACTGTCATAGTAGATAGCAAACCTCAAAAAAGAGCCACCTTCCCCTAGCAGAAAGACAAAGAATTGAGAAGGCCGCGCTAGAAATCAATGTTGGTCACTTTACAGTCAGGTAAATGCCACCACCCTCCCAACAGCACAACCTCTGGAGTCCAAGTGCATGATCTAAAATTCCATCCACTGTCCAGCAGCCCCGGGCCGCGCTGCCCTTCCTTCCGGCACAGTGTCAGCAGAGATGGAGTAAGGAGTCTGCACCTCCACCCACGTCCCCAACTGGACAATGGGGATGAGGTCTCTGAGAGGAAGCAGCTGGGGAAGGACTCTTTAAATCTGCATAGAAAGTCTGGAGCAGAAGGTTGGTCAGGCCAGAAGTGAGACTGACAAGATTCAATGTGTCACGAAGTTCGAGCTGAACCATTATGAAATTTCACACATGCACACATAAGATCGCCAGATGTTCTGAGGGCCTTCAGAGGAGTGTGCAAGCAAACCAGGTCATAACGGTACTGCAAATGCTCTGAAAACTAAGTGGTCGTTAGAGACACAGAGTGCAAAATTAGGCTGGTGCCTGCATCTTGCATCTAAAGCGGAAGAGTGCCTGCTAAGAAGGAAGCTGTAAATAAGAGTCATTGCTTTATCATAACACCCAAAATATCCAAGAAATGAAGACTACTCACCATTTCAAGAACTAGTAATATAACAGCTAGACAGAGGAACAATAATGGACGTAAAATGTTGTACAATAAATGTGTAAGATTTAAGACGTGTAAGACTAAGATGGCTTGGAAGCAGACATCACAAAACAGTTTGCACAAGCAATCTCAGATATGCCTGAAACAAAAATTTTTTAAAATAGAAAATCTCAGCAAAGAAATAGAAGATCTAAAAAAAATCAGATGGAAATTATATGACTGAAAAATAACAGTAACTGAAATTTAAAAATTCAATGGTAGATTAGAAATGACAGCAGAATTAACAAATAAAAGTTATTCAATCCAAATAACACAGAGAAAATAGACTGGAGAAAAATGAACAGAGCCTCAGAACCTGACGAACCATGACAAAAGAACTAGCACTCATGTCATAATTCCAGGACAGGAGAAAGAAGATAAAGCTGAAGGAATGTGGTGAAGAAATAATGACTGCAAAGCCCCTAAACTTGGGGAAAGTCATCAGTTTATGGATTCAAGAAGCTAAGTGAACCCCAAATAGAATAAAACCAAAGAAACCCATATTCAGATACTCAAACTTCTGAAAGCCTAAAAAAGAAAAGACCTCCTCAAACTTTAAAAAACTAAATTGAAAGCAAATAGAAATAATGAACTACGGGGGATAATGATTTTAATGACTGAATTTACCATGGAGACCAGGAGGAAATAGCACAGTAGGATTCAAGATGTGAAAAAAACTATGAATCTTAGATTCTATATATTCAATGAAAGTATCTTTCATTATTAAAGGATAAAGACAAAGGACAAATATTATTAAAGGACAGAAAAAGGAAAGGAATTTGCTGGCAGCGGACTTCTTTTAAAGAATGATTAAAGGCACAGAGAAAATGATAGAAGGAAAGGATAATAGAAAGAGGAAAAGAAATCAGAATAAAGAAAAAACTAAGGAATGAACAAACTAGGGGTAGATGTAACAGACTGTCATTCTTTTTATGCGTTTAAAACTCCAATGGGGCAAAAATTATATAGCTATCACATGATAATGCATATAGAGGAAATACTTGAAAATTGCATTTAAGATTTGGAAAGGGTAAAGGACAAAAAATGAAGTAAAGTCTTTCTACCTCACGTATGGTAACTGTTAATGCCAGTAGATTGCGACGTGTTCTGTGTTTTGCATACCTGGAGAAGCCACTAAGAAAACTACGCAAGGAAATATACTCAAAAAAGTATAAATCAACAAAATGGAATTACAGAAATAATTCAGATAATCCACAAGAAAGCAAGAAAAGGGATGGGGAGGAATAAGAAACAAAGGATTTAAGCCCAAATGCATTAATAATTACTTCAATCACCAATTGTCTAAATACAGCAGTTAAAAGAGAGATTGGCAGAGTGGATTTTGGAACAGCATGATTCATCCATGTGATATCCAGAGGTAAATCACTATAATCATGTAAGCAGGGCAGAAGGTAGAAATGCAGCAGTGGTACAGCCATTCCGGAAGTTAGTTTGGCAGCTGCTTTGAAAACTAGATGTACATTAATCATGTAACCCAGCAGCGGAATGAAAACATATTCACACAAAAGCTTGCACATGAATGCTCATAAGCAGCTTTATTCAAAATCATTAAAAGGGGGAACAATGTGAATATTCTTCAAAGGATGAAAGGTTGAACAAATTCTGGTACACATGAAAATGGAATATTACTAAATAATTAACAAGCTATCAATATGTGCTTGCATATATCTTAAGGGCATTTGGCTTAGAGAAAATATCCTACCTCGGATGAGTTCTCACTGATGGCTCTATTTAAATATCCTCAAAACAACAGAACTATAGAGATGGATAACCATTTAGTAGTTTCCAGGGTACGGAGACAGAAGTGGGTGAGACCGTATAATGGGTACATGAGGAAATTTCTCAGTGGTAATGAAAATTGTGTCCTGTCAACACAACATAAACCTGAGATAATCAATTTACAGAAAGAATGGGGTCACCTTGGCTCACGGTTTGGAGTCTCTGTCCATGGTGTGTTGGGCCTGCTCCTTTGGGCCGGGCAGCACAACATGGCAGGAGCACATGGCAGACCAAAGCTGTACACCTTGGCTGGGAAGTGAGGGAGGGAAGAGGGTACCAGAAGCCAATCAACCTGAGGCCACGCCCCCCCAGTGACCTATAGACCTTCTGCTAGGTCCCACCTCTTAAGGTGCCCACCACCTCCCAAGAGTACCACCCTGGGACTAGGCCTTAGTATATGAACCTTTGGGGACAATTAAGATAAAAAATAAAGCAGAAGAATAGAAGGATTCCATATCCTGGTCATGGCATTATCTGAACCTATGTGTGGGGTGAAATTGTGTAAAACCACGCAAATAATGAAATTGTGTAAAACCACACACACAAATAAATGTATCTTAAAAAGATAAAAACAGAATACAGTCTATAGTAGAATTAACAATAATTAGCAACGTTAATTTCTTGGTTTTGATGTTGCACTATAGTTGCAAAAGAAGCTAAGTAAGGTGCAAGAAACTGTACAATAGAGCACGATAAACTCTGTTACAACTTTTGTGAATATATAATCACTTAAAATAGTTAGTGACAAGTAAGGCAGTTCTGATACTTGTTTTCTCCTTTAATATAAATCTATATAAATATAGATTTTCTTAAATTCTATAATTCGGTCTTATACACTTCTTCAAAATAATTTCACTTAACTATAGGGAAATCATGTGCTATACTGGCTGGAGATGAGTGGTATTTATTCAAAATCAAACATTTTGTGGAGACACAACTCTGATGGGGTAGAAACAGATTGCCTTAAACAGAGCCCAAGATCAAGACAGTGTTTGCTTATACCACCTCGTGTTTGATTAAGAGCCAGATTGAATGTTTTCTAGAGTGTGTGTGTGTGTGTGTGTGTGCTTCATGGGAGACAGAAAAAAGATAAATTCTTATGGGTTTTCTGTACTACATAAGCTAGAAAAGGGTTGTTAGATCTAATTTAAAAATGCCAGAATGGTTACCATATTATCTCAGTCTGTGTTCTATTGCCATAACAGCATATCCAAGACTGTGTGATTTACAGAGAACAAAAGTTTATTTTGGTTCACAGTCCCGGAAGCTGGAGGTCCATGGGCACAGTGTGAGCATCTGCTTGGTTTCTGGTGAGAGCCTCATACTGTTTCAACTCATGGTAGAAAGCAGGAGAGCAAGCAGGTGTGTGCAAAAGAGGGTAAATATAAAAGGGTGGGAAACTCGCTTTGAGGTCGCTGACCCAATCTCGTGATGATTGCATTAATCCTTCTTGTCCTCTTCAGCTCTTAAAGTTCCCCCATCTCTCAATCCTGCTGCCGAAAGGGGTACTTTGGCACTTAGGACTAATGTTCTAACACAGGCCATCTGGAGGCATATGGAAACCACATCACCTGTGAACCTCCAAGTGACTTTGGAGGCATGAGGGCTAACACAGTGAGAGACCATGTTTAGGTAGGTAATCGATGTAGAAAGTACTGATGGTCACAAGGAACTTCTCTCCTCCTTATTCCTGGCTGCAGTTATCCTTATAAGCAGGCACAAATCAAATAAATAAATAAGGGAGCAGAAGCCTCAGGTCACAGGTGAAGAAGAAGCAGGAAGAGGCGCGGGTGAAGACACCTTCCTTTCCCAAACCCCTGCAGGGATATGTCCGGGCCCCAACCAGGCTGTGACTTCCTACTCCAGCACCCAACTCCCTCCTTTCAGCAACTTCTTGATTTAAACACAAAAGTAGTTTGAGACCCTCTGATAGCATGGTTTGTCAACTTCAGTGTTTATTTTTTTTAGTAGCTAATTTTCATAAAACTATAAATCCATGTCAGTGAACAGTGAAGGACAAGGGAACAGCATTAAGTTTACTCGAGGCTTGGTTTACTGTGGCCCAGTTACTAGGGTTACCAGGATGGGCACCAGAAGCACAGGCCCTGCTGAGCCCTGCCCCAGTGTCCACCCCACCCTGGGCTCTGACTGGCGGCTCCACTGTGCCCTACACTGTGGTTCAGATCCACAGGCTTCTCGCACCACCTGCTTAAAAAGCACAGTCCGCCTTGACGTAACTCTGAGCACAAAGGAAGGGAATTTTCTCCTGTGGTTTTGAGATCTGGCGGCTGTCTCCTGCAGGTGGCAGTGGTGCTGCAGGGTAGCAGGGCCCCTGAGTCACATCAGTTGGTGTCCATGCTGCATGCATCATCATCCTCAAAGCCCCACTGTGAGCTTCCTGGCCTCATCCTTCCGGCCCAGGAACCGGGCATCTCAAGTCACCAGAGCCCACGTTGTGTGGTGGTGAAGCCTGGAGGCTCCAGGGCCTGCCTGGCTGGGTTCAGATCTCCTCTCCATTCACTCTCTGTGTGATTCTAGGCAAAACCTGATGTTATGGTTACTTTTCTCTCTTTGCTGAAACAAAATATCCCACACTCAAGGTTAAAGGAGGGAACATTTATTTAGCTCACAGTTTATGGAGGTTTCAGTCCATAATCTGTTGGCTCCAATGCAGGGTGGCTTGGCAGATGGATAACCATTCAAGATGGCAGAAGACAGCAAAAGGAACAAGAGCAAAAAGGGAGGAGCATGAGAGAAGGCTCTTTCTGTCCCTTATATTGTATGTAGGCCCTAGGGTGAGTGTGATACTCATAACCATAATCCCATTGGACCATGAATCAGTCACAATTCTGAAAGCCTGCTCCCATGACTGCATGAGGCTTTAGGGGAAACATCCAGGTGCAAACCACAACACCTCACATTTTGTTTCTCGGTCTCAGTAGAGAAAAATCAGAATCTTGATGTTAAAAAAAAAAAAGTTTATTTAGTTAGCATAAGGCAGCTAGCTGGAGGGCCTGAGTAGGGTTGGGTGACCAGCCACACTGATATATACTAAAGTAAGACTAGGTAGTACATTAAGATTTTAGACCAAGAATGTACCTCCTCAGGCAACATGGGATCAGCCCCTCCCTACTAAACTCCTGGGTTTCAGGATTTTTTTCTTTTGAGACAGTCTTGCTATGTAGGTCAGGCTAGCCTAGAGCTCATAGCGATCTTCCTGCCTCAGCCTTCCTAGTTCTGGCGCTACAGACGTGTACCACCACTCTCAGTTTCAGGAATTTAAAATGCAAACATAATAAGTTTTGCTGTAAAATCCTGCGTCCTGAGTAACTGGGTTAGAGAGCCTGAGTTCCAACTGGCCACTTTAAATCCACAGAGCCCCCTCTGACAGGTGTGGCCATGAAGCATCTGAGCAGTGCTTGTGCTCTGCTTATCCATGAAAAGTTCTGGACTGCGGGGCCATGTGGAAATCCCACTTTTTGAATTCCCCTCCTGGAGAAACCAAGAAGTTTTTTCCAATCAAAACTCTTTTGGAAAGAATTTGACTCCATTCCTTGATGTTGTGAGACCGAGCTCGGGTTGTAGGGAATAAACGGTTTCATCTGTTTCCTTAGCTCTGTACGGATGAAGGTGATTGGTCACAACCAGCCACCGTGACATCTTAAACTCTGACTGCCTAGCACTTGGACATGATGGCTTCAGAACCCTGCATTTGAATCTGGCGTCGAACCCACTCAGGCTATGGGGCCTCAGGCATTGCTTACTCTCTCTGCAAGGACACCCACGTGTTCTAGAAGGCTCTTTGGGAGGGGTGGTGGCCATGGGGCTACAAAGGACATTGAAGCACCTGTCATTGTGTTTCAGGAAGTGACCCTTCCTTCCTCACCTTCTCCCATAACTCTTTGTTCAGATAATTTATTAAAGGAGAAAGCAACAACACAGAATCTGTGTAATTGTATCCACAGAATCTCCAACATTGCCAGGAGGCCACTGAGGACGATGTTTGAGGTAGAAGGTTCACAGATGCTCACCCAGAGGAAGTCCTCGGCTTGGAAAATGAGGGGTGCTTCCCACCCCCATAACAAGCTCCAGGTCCACATGGCTCTCTGTCCTTGGGAAGGGCCAGCTCACCTCCCCGGCCACGCCCCAGCCTCTGGTGTTGATCCGGCAGAACTAAAGATAACTGTGAACTCCTGACTACATATGTAGACAAAATAAAACAAGGGCCTGAATTCAAGGAAGGTCCTAGTCTTCACAAAGTGAACCATCAGACTACTGAAAAGTGGGGGGGGGGGCTGGAGCTGGGAGGTGCTTTTCTCTCTATCAGAGGGTGTCAGCAGGCACTGGCTTGTGATCGCAGGTGTGTTAAATATTATTAATAAGCACCCTTCTTAGTAGTTTCAACATTTCTCCTTTGACATTGTGAGACCATGACTTATAATACAAATTTGTAATAGAAACACATAAAATTTACCATTTTAACCATGTTAAGGGTACAGTTCGGTAGGATTAAGTAAATTCACATCACCATACAATCATTCCTGCCACCCATTTCCAGAGCATTTTTCCTTTTCCCAAACTGAAACTCTGTACCCAGTAAACAATTTCCCATCTTCTCCCTACCGCCCATCCTCAATTTTACTCTACTTTCTGGCTCTGTGAATTTTGCACTAGGAACTGTATAAAGGTGAAATCATGAAGTATTTGCCCTTTTGTAACTGGCTTATTTCACACAGAAATATGTTTGTGAAGTTCACCTAAGATTTAGTATATATTAGAATTTTCTTTCTTTTTAAGACTAATATTCCATTTTATATATAGGTCACATTTGGCCCATCCATTTACCCAGTGCTGGACATCTGTGTTGCTTCTACCTCTTGGCTGTTATGAATAATTCTGCTGTGAATATGAGTGTACAAATAGCTATTTGAGTCCCTGTTTTTAATTCCTATTGATAAAAACTCAGACGTAGGATTGTTAGATCATATGGTCATTCTGTTAACAGCAGAATGAACAAATTTTTTGAAGAACCAGAAGCTACACCATTTTATATTTCCACATTTCAATGTATGAATGTCCCAATGTTTTATTGCCCTTACCAGCACTGGCTCCTTTCTGATTTTTTATAGTAGCCATCCTAAAGGCGTGAGGCATCTCACATTTTAGACGGGAGTGACTAGTGTCATCACCCTCTCTCAAATGCAGTAATAGCTGTCCCTAAGGTGAGACCTCGGTGGGATAGCAGGATGACCCCACTGACTCTTCCACAGGACCTGGTGTCATTTGTCTGCTCCTTCTGCACACTCTGCTGTCTCCCTCCTGCGACCAGGATATCTCTGTGGCATTTCTTTATTCTCAACCTCTAGCAAGAAATATCCAATCCATGGTGAACAGATTGAATGGCCAGGAGTTGCTCCTTGTTCCTCCCTTCCCATCCCTTTCCCTTGCTGTCAAGAAGTTGAGTTTTCCTCTCTCCCGAAGCAAAGCCTCTGGGACAGGGGACAGGGGTTCACAGATAGCAGACACCTTCCAGGAACTCCTCCCACTTACTTCTCTGGGCCTCATCAGTCAGTGCAGACAAGTGCCAAACAGACCCATTCTTAAGCTTTGCAAAGTGGAAGGGAATTATCTGCATCATTTTCTCCATGCAGAGCATCAGTGCAGGCAGCAGGAGCTTTACAGCCCAGGCACCTGTCACTAACCCTCCCCCTGGCTTGCCTGGCTGGTGTGGGCCAATCAGCAGCAAGTTCATCCAGTTCTGCTCCCACTTTCCTGACTGCTGTGTGAGACGCATGCTTGGCTGCCCAGTGAAAGCATTATCTTATGCAAAATGCCTGCATCTGATTTTTCTCCCTTAGGTTCTCTGGGGGCTGTGTTATGGCTGGTATCTAGATGTCCCCCCAAAACTTCATGCAGTCATAGGGGTTTTTGGAGGTGGCTGGATCTAAAATGTGTGATGCTGAGATTAAGGATGTGCTCCTGGGATTGATTCATGCCGACTGCTAGGATTGTAAGTGCCAGGGAGTGAGTGCTCCCCACCCAGTACAACATAAATGCCGTAGCAAGACATTATAACAAGCATTTATGTACATGTTCAGCATAGATACAATCTTTTTTTCCAAATACCTTTGATCTAAGGTTGATTGGATGCCGTACCTGTGGATGGAAGGGGTGGATTGTTTAGCACAGGTTAGCAACTTGCTCAAACACTTTCACAACAGATTCGCAGGAGAGAGAAAAGTACATTAAAGGCCCATTCACAGAGGTTTCCAGAGGCAGTTGTAAAAAAAAAAATAAGGCATACTCCTCAAGACATGACTGCAGACGGATTAACAGTTATTTATAAGAATTTAGGGACAAGGCACTTCACGACACTTCACGACAGGCAGGAAACGGGAATGGAGGTGAGAATAGAGGGAGTCCAATCCGAGTCCAGAAATAACCAGCTGGCCACAGAATCCGGCCCAGGATGTGAGAGCAGGGACAAATACAGGGGCTCTAGAAATCAAGACCCCAGTGCCTGGCACGTGGGAGGGCTACACCCTGAGCTGCGGGCTTAGCTAGCAGCCGCTCTCTCCTGTCTGTGCAGCCATCAGCTGATGCTTCCTCCAGGACAGCACCTCCCGCCTAGCGTCCACCCTGCTGTTCTGAGACCTACTGACAGGTGGTGCTTAACGTGTTCAGTATCTTCTCCCAAAGCCTCTGTTTTGAAGGAGAATGCCCCCGTGTGGATGACTCACGCTACTGCAACTTGACTGACAGAATCCTTTTTTTATCTACTGAACAACTGCTATTAGGAGTTGTGAGGGTTAATTTTATGTGTCAACTTGGCTAGGATAAGAGATGCCAAGATAATTGGGTAAAACATTATTTATGGGTGTGCCTTTGAAGATATTTCTAGAAGAAATTCGCATTTGAGTCATTAGATCGAGTAATAAAAATTCACTTTTACTAACGTGGGTGGATGTCCTCTAATTGGTGGGGACTCAGAACAAAAAAGCAGAGGAGGGAATTCACTCTCCTTCTCCCCCTCCTCCTGCCTCCCCTCTCTCTCCCTCTCCCTCCTACTCTTTCTCCTTGAGCAGAAACACCCATGTTCTCCTGCCCTTGCTATCAGTACTCCTAGTTCCTGGACCTGTGGACCTTCAGACTCAAATTGACTCACATTCCTGACTTTCCTGGGCCTCTAGCCTGTAGCCTGCAAGGTGACATCATAGGACTTCTGGGTCTCCATAACCACCTAAACCAATCCTCAAAATAAACCTACAGTTATATAGCTATCCATAGCTATCCATATTCTATTGTTCAAGATGCACTGTTGAGCAACGTGTGTGTGTGTGTGTGTGTGTGTGTGTGTGATCCTCACACAGATGGACTGTGGATCCAGGTCTGGGTTAGGCCCAGTGACAGTGTGCTGTTCCGTGGGCCAGGTTGGACCAGCTCTCTGTGCACCTGCTCTTCAGGCTTCTAGGCCACTGACAAAGATGGCGTTGAGCTCAGCTTCTGTGTATCATGCCTGTGAGGTGGGTAAGAATGACAATCTGCACCCTGGAACGCTGAACAAGGAACACCAGCACAGAATCAAACCTGTGTTTTCTTCACTTTAGCTGAGTCTCACAGGCCAGCATGAGAGGTTACCCCAGGGACCAGCATCCAGGGGGCACATGGAATTTCATTAGTGCTGAAAACCCCACAAAACACTCTTGTGACAGAGCTTCATCCACCTAATAAAAAGGAGAGGACAAAGTAGTGCTTTATGATTGTGCTGGAAATGTGAAATTGACAGCAAAAAAAATCAGAAGTCACGGGCTTTCTGGTCAAGGATAAGATGAAAGATCAACCATGACAACTGACTCTTGAGGAGAAGAAAAATTATGGATATGCAGCAAATCTGGCAACTGATGAAAAATTCCAGAGTTAGGAAACAGGCCCACAATCTTCTCTCTCACACATGTTTTGGGAATTTGCCCCAGTAGAACTAGAAAACAGAACTCATCAGTACAAGCTTAGTCACAGGTGGTCTATGATATCACGGGGTCCATGACTATAATTCATGCATTCTGGGAGGCTGAAGCTAGCGAATCGTGAGCCCCAGCTCAGCCTGGACAACGCGGTGACGCTTGAAATAGACCTGGGACGCAGTGCAGTAGGAAGAAGGTGGATTCAATTTTTCATCTCTGCCAAAACAACAACAACAGCAGCAGCATCAACATCAACAAAACAGCTTGAGCACAGGTGCTGCCAAGGTGGGTGAAGCATCCAGAGATGGCAGGGAATTTAAAAGAAGCTAAGAAAACTCATGGTGGTTGCTCAAGGAAAGCTCAGTGACGAGATTCTTTTGCCAGAAAAGGGTACAGTGAGGGATTCGTGTCTCCATCCATGCACTAAGCATCCATGAATGGTGGGATCTGGGAGGAGCAGAGAATGCTAAAGCTTCTGGACGTGGCTTGAGTTTGCTATGGACAGACAACCAGGAGGCAGCGTGTGGGGGGCATTCGTGCAGTGCTCTGGGAAGGGCCAGGGGATAAGCTCGAGACATGAGTTGAAAGCACACTTGGAGAGTTTTGATTCCTGGCCCAGGAGTGTGGACCATCCATTAGACACAAGGAATAGTAGGAAAATCAATGTTAAGGAGCAGGAATGTTTACACTGATAAACTTTTTAAAAACTGCAGGCATGGTATGGCTTAGATATTGTTTGGAGTGTGTCTCCCTGAAAGTCATTTGTTAGAGGTGTGGTCACCCCATGTGGCTGTGTTGGCAAGTAGTGGGAACCTTTAAAAGGTGGGGCTCATGAAAAGTGATTAGGTCCCCGGGGGACCTGACCCTGGGAGGGGTGAATGCTGATCTCCAAATTGTTATGAAAAGAGCAAGACTGGCCCTGTCCACTCTCTGTCTTCCAGTCTCGTGTCCTCTCTCCCTCTTGTACTTGTTCCTACCATGATGCTATACAGTCCTTCCCAGAGCTGAGCCAGTGCTGGTACTGTGCCCTTGAACCTCCAAAACTGTAAGCTGGACAAATCTGTTCTTTATAAGCACCAAGTTATCACCAAAAAAAAAAAAAGTTTAAGAAAATGAGTTTTAGAATATCTTCTTCCAACTATTTGATAAAGAGGGCTTCCCCACTAGGCTTCTTCTACCCCAGCTTTCCAAGGAGGGTTTGGGTCCTCTCCAGGCTGACCTTGGACTTTTGTGAAGCCAAGTGCAAATAAGGGAGAAGTACAGAGGAAGAAGAGATTCTGAGGCCAGGAGTGAAGGGGTGAGGACATTTGGAAGAGACAGTAAAGGAGAAGCCCCAAGAAGTAAAAGGAGTAGCGGACAAATGAATAGGGCTTTTGAGAAATCTATTTATGGGCACTGGACCTCCAGAATGGTGGGTGCTATGGAAATGTAAATGATAAAAAACCTGAGCCATTTTGAAAAATACAACTTGACACTGGACAGTGTTTCTCGGAGCATAACATCAGTTTGAGAACAGCCCACAGAGTCATGGCTTGCTAATTTGGTATCAGAACACACAAAGGATGATCAGGAAGAGCAGCAGAAAGTATAGAGGTGATCAAAGGATTGATGCGCTAGCTGGAGGCTGGGGGGCTCATTCACTGCAGAAGAATGACACAGCCGGAGATTCCAGCGTGGAGTTGTCAGTAAAGGATGAAAAATAGGATTCAACCTGGATGCTGCTATGGTTCGAATGTGTCCCTCAAAAGTTTAGGTGTTGGCTGGGAAAAGACGGTGGATTTGTAAACAACACTACACAGAGCCTCCCCTGAGAGGAACAACACATGCTGTAATAAAACACCCTGGAGGGGTCCGGACAGAGGGAGTTGGATCCTCTGGACCTAGGAAGAAACTAAAGGCAAAAGAGCTGGTCAAACATACATACAGTCTCAGGGTACACTGCAGAAGCTGAGATTAGCAGCCACAGCGCTCCACCCTTCTGAATTCGCACCGCTGCCGCCTCTAGCCAGAGCAGCCTGAGCTCGCAGCTGCGACCCGCTGCGACTGGCCAGAGCAGCCTGAACACCCTGGAGCCACTGAGACTAACCAGTCGCACTGAAGACTGAGGTTGGAGAATGGAGCCAGCAAGGGACCTCCACTAAACCGTGGTGAGTGCTGGGAATAAGGGCATGAAGGGGAAGGGCGTGACCAAATGGGTGACACGTTGGAATCAGGCAGGAGGAGCCTGAACTAGGAACAAAAGTGACTTCAATTGGTTGCTCCCTTCCCAGAGCAGATTGGTGGGATCTGCTTGGCCTGGGTCATGCCCCTGGCTGGGACCCAATAAGCTGTCCCAAACCAATTCCCTAGGCACAGCACACACTAATCTAGTGAAGGCCCCCAAAGGTTGACTGGCCCGGTGGGGAGGGGCCAGCATACACAGCCCCTGCTTACACCTCAAGAGCAAACTGGAGAGGGCAGAAATCCCTCCCCAGCATGCTTCAAAAGAACCATAACCAACAAGGACAGGGGCTGGGACCTCCACTATACACCTGTATGGAAGAAACCAAAAACATGACAAGAGAAAGGAACAAGAAAAAGCCCCAGCCCAAAACCCTGAGAATATTGATCCAGGAGAGGGAAATACAAAAGAGACTGAGGGTAGCAAAAATGAAATATCAGACACAGCTTCAATGGACATTAAGAGATATCTTTGGGACCTTGTAGATGAGCTCAAAACTGAAATATTAAATCAGGTAAAGCAAGATATAAGTAGATTAATAAAAGAAATGCTAAGCATCTCTCAAGAAGACACAGATGGAAGAAGGGAGGAACACAAAGGAGAGAAACATTTGGTAAAGAATATAAAGAAAATTTAGAATACATGAAGCAGATTCAAAGAGATTACCAGGAAATTAAAAACTCCATTGAAAGCTGGCAAAACTCCTTAAAAGAAACTAAGGACAGACTATTAAAACTTGAAGACAAGTTTGCAATGTATGATCATGGAAGGAAAAATAAAAAGGAAACAGGCAGTAACAATACAAAGGCTAGAAGATAACAAGAGAATCTATAATTTAAGAATAAGAAATGTAAATTAAGACACAGAAATAAAAACAAAGGAATTACAAAGGGTATTCACAGAAATAATTAAGGAAAACTTCCCAAGCATAGGAAAAGAAAATGATATTAGACTATATGAGGCATACAGAACTCCAGACATCTACAACCAGAACAGAGCTACACCCAAACATATAATAATCAAGATACCAGAAATTCAATATAAAAACAGAATATTAGAAGCCATCAGAGAAAAGAAACAGATCACCTATAAAGGAAAATCCATTAAGATCACAACAGACTTCTCAGCACAGACTATCAGATCAAGAAGAGTTTAGAGCAAAGTATTTCAAGCCCTGAAAGAAAATAACTTCCAGCCCAAATTGATGTACCCTGCAAAACTGTCACTAGAAATTAATGGAGAAACAAGATACTTCCATGACAAAGAGGAACTGGGGAAATTTGTGACCACCAATCCAACCCTACAGAGAATAATGAAGGACATTCTAGAGAGAGAGAAAAAAAATACCAGGTTTTAGGAACAGTGGCAGAAAGGCCTCATTGAGTGGGGCAGGCAGTAGAATGAAGGAGAAAAGTAGACAAACAATGGCAGAAAAACAGCAGAAATGAGGCAGAGAAGGTTGGCTAGAATCTCTAACATGGATGGCCTTGATACACTAAAAAAAAAAAAAAAAGGCAGAGTAGATCAGGAGGCAGGAGGTAGGGTCCATCAAGAGATGCTCTGTATAGGAACTGTGATCAACCTGAGAGAGGGTTTATAGACCAAAAATCAAATATAAGGAAACAATGCTCTATGTGACAAGGAGCCAGAGAGAAATAGGAGCAACTCGACCAACACCTGCAGATAGGATGGAAAGACAGGATACTTGTATACAGTAGAGAATTACTACTCAGATATTATGAAGGAAAACCTTGAGGCTTTTGTAGGTAAAGGAATACAACTTGAGATCAAGTCCAGGAGTGAGAAGGTTTGGAACCACTTAGGTAAATAGCAGGTTGGCTCCCTCCAATCTAAAAACTGAGGGAGTTGTTGGGACCCAAAAGGTGCAGCACCCTGGGGGATTGAAAGGGGAGGAATAGCCTAAAAAAAGAAGGCAGAGGATATTGTTAATAGTGTATCAGGATTTAAAACCCACATTACTCACACTGCTCTGTTTAGATGAATTATATTCTGTTCCAGTTTGTCTACTTGTACTAGATTTGAGGGCACAGACAGTTATCCCAAAAATAGCAGGATAGAGTATGGTAATCATCCTTAATTTCCTATTAACTTAATCTGAAGCTCTGTATAACTTACACTGTTTTATCATGACTGATCTTAATTGAGTCTGGGTTGTTAGATCGCTGTTTTGTATTGACAGATTTTATTCAAAGCTGTTAAGATTGATAGTATCAAGTCTGAGATTATAGGCAACTACACTGAAGATGACAAGAGTCACTAGAATATCCACTCTGGTTTGATTATTACCTGCCTTTGAAGTTTTACATTGTCTACAATGTTTTATTTTTGCTAATATTGTTATGTACTGCTATATTCAATTATACTGCTATATTCAAATATGCCTGATGATATAGACAATTCTATTGAAGATAACAAGAGACAAAACAGTAATTATTGTAGATCACCTTGTATTGTGGTTTTATATGACTTTTTGATTTCATGTTTTTATAGGAATATTTTTGTTTTGTCTTGCTGTGTTTTGTTTTTCCCTCTAATACAGAAAGGATAGAAATACATGTAGAGACTCATGCATCTGTAGCTGTTTACACTCTCACTGTTTGAATGTCTACTTTGTATGCTTTAATTCTGTAATTTGAGCAACAGTTTCTAAGAGGACAATATGTAATTTATCAAATAGTGATTTCTTTCTATCTTTTTTTTAATTCTATATTATTTCTACCCTTTTCCTGTTTTTTCTCTTTAAATTAAAAAAGTTTATGTGTTGGAAACTTATTCTCCAAACTCATCTGTGGCTGATATTTGGAGGTGGGCCTTTGGGAGGCAATTAGGGCTCGAAGTCATGAGGGTGGGACCCCTGTGATGGCATTAGTGCCTGTATAAGAAGAAACACCTGAGCTTGAATGTTGTCTTGCTGTGCAGGGTCTCCTGGATGATTCTCCTTGAAAGAAGAGCAGTTGGCTCTCTTTTGGCTAAACCTGGCCCTGTCTCCATGTGTTGATATGTGTAGAGCTGGCTAGGATTTTTCCTTATCCCTTCAATTGACTTTAAGCATTGTAAATTAGTCTGGCTGAGGTGTTTATGTGTAGTCTTTGAAGCAAAGTACCAGGTCAGTGTTTCCCTGCCAAGGTAGCTCCCCCAAAACATGTGTGAGCCGGGTGGGAAGGAGAGCCAGGCTCCACACTGTCAGCTGGGACCGAGCTTTGAGATAAGAGCCTGTGGAGGACTTCCTGGAAGATGGAGGAGCAGTGAGCAGCAGAGAGAGCAGCCTCTCTGAGAGACATCACCTAGACACAGGAATAGAGCATGGTGAGGAAGGTAAGAAGGAGGAAAGTGGGTCCCTTAGATCTAGGAAGAGTCTGAAGTCTGAATCGAAGCCCACAAAGAGAGTAAAAAGAAAAACTTCAATGAAGAAGAAGGTGGTAGCTGGCAGCGCCTTCACCCAGAGTGGGGTCACTGAGCGAGGGGAGCTGCTGGGGCCTGGTGACATGCAGTCAAGGTGGCTGGCAACCCGGAGGCCTCTGCAGACAGACAGGGCAGTGGAGGGGAGCAGAAGGGCGGAGGTGGAGGACAGTGCTGGCCAATGGTGAGTGCAGAGGGCTCGGTCCTCCAGAGGGAACGAGAGATTGGCTGGGAGCCACTTTAGACTTGGCGGAAAAGCCTAGAACCAGAACTACTGCCGGCTTCCTCCAGTGGCTCCTACCTGGGCGCAGACCCGTGGAAACTGCCCGGACTGTGGGAGCCCAGTGAGTCTGATCTCAGGGCAGCCTGCTAAGGTCATCTGCTGCTCGGTCGTAAAGCAACCTGTGTGGCCTGCAGGGACACAGTGGCATGATTCAGGACGCTGTCACCACAGGCTGCTAGTGAATCCAGAGAGAATCCTGGAAGTGGACTTTGTTTGTTTTGTTTTGTTGTTGTTTTTGTTTTTCTTTTCTTCTTTCCTTACTTGTTTATTTAGTTTGTTTTTTATTTCTCTCTCTCTTTTTATTGAGTGTGAGTGTGGTTCCTAAGCTCTTTGTGGGGGTGGTTTTGTTCTGTTCTACATTTTATCTCTCCCAGCTCTCTTTTCCCTGCATCAGTTTCCCCAAGTTGTTGGGATCCATTTTTGTCCTCCTCCAGCCTACTTGTAATCACTTTCTCTTTTCCTATTTACCTGTTTTCTCTATAATCCATTTTGAATCTTAACCCTTGAGGACAGAATTGATACATTACAGTCTTATATATTGTATATAATCATTTTGCATTTCATTGAAAAGACACTTAAACAAGACACAATCTTAGACACCCAATTCACCAAAGTCAAACCCAGGCGGCAATAGGCTGGAAAATCCGAAAGCTCTCTACCACGGCTTTTCGAAGTGGTAACAAAGCAAATAAATGAGGCTCTGAAAAAAAAAAAAACCTAAAATGATCTCTCAAATAACTATAGAGATTACCAAAATATACACCATGCTTGTTGATGTTAGAGCAGACACAGATGAAAAAAATAGATGAGCTCAAGCAAATTATGGAAGCACAGAATAGGAAACAAATGGAATCCATAAATCAGATTCAAGCAGATATCCAGGAGAATACAAACTCCACTGGAAGTATTCAAAGCAGATTAGGCCAATATGAGGACAGGATCTCAAATATTAAAGACAGGCTTGCAGTTAGCAACCAGGAAAAGAAAGATTTCTCAAAACTAGCAAGGAAACATAAGAAATCAATCCAACAGCTGCTACATGAGACAAAGAAGAAAAACTTAAGATTAATTGGAGTTAATAAGCAAGCAGGAGCACAAATGACATTAAAAATATCTTCATAGACATCATGACAGAAAATTTTCCTGAAAAAGAATTTGACATACAAATAAGTGAAGCATATAGAACTCCAGTTAGCAATGATAAAAAAAAATCTACATCCAGGCATATCATAATCAAGATTCCAAAAAATTCAACACAAGAATAGAATTTTAAAAGCTGCTAGGGGAAAGAAACAAATTACTTATAAAGGAAAGTCCATCAGAATAACAACTGACTTCTCAGCACAAACTCTCAAGTCAGGGAGAGCTTGGAGTGAATACTCCAAGTTCTAAAGGAAAACAACTTTCAACCCAGATTAATGTACCCCACAAAACTATCTTTCAAAATTGATGGAGAAATAAGATACCTACATGACAAAGAACATCTGAGGAAATTTATAACCACCAAACTAGCACTCCAAAATGTTCTGAAGGACATTCTAGAAAGAGATAATAAGGACTACAACTCCATGAACCCCAATAGAAGAAATCCACCAAGAAAGGCAAGAGGGAGGGGAAAAAGAAAAAAGAGGAGGGGAGCTAATAATAGGAAAATAATGTGACAAGGATAAATCAATACATACCAGTTTTAACCATTGTTAATGGTCTCAATCCATCAGTCAAAAGACACAGACTGGCAGAATGGATCAAGAAGCAAGATGCAACAAGGTGCTATATACAAGAAACACTTAATCTAAAGAGAAGTTCATAGACTGAAAGTTAAAGGGTGGAAAACAATATTCCATGTGGTGGACTGTGCCCAGCAACCTTCATTCAACCAGGGGAGCCGGGCCTGCCAAAAGGGGAGCCAAGCCGGCGCTGCACCACGAGGTGAGTTGCAGCTCACCTGGGAAAAGGGGAGCCAGAGCCAAGTGAGTCCCAGTAGCAGAGGGATCAGGAGGTGATTTCCAACACATCCAGGGAAAGCTTTGGAAAATCACTGGAAAAATGGAAATATAGGAAAATGACAAAACGAAAGATCAAAATGCAATCTCAAACCTCCAGCCCATCCCAAGAAAACCTAGGAGCCATGTACACAGAATAAAAATACTACACATACACCTGAAATGCATGAAATGATATCAACTGAAATAAAGAATCAAGTACCAGAAGCTATGAGGGAACTTAAGTCAGAAATATTCTCCCAGGTAAAAGAATAAATAATAAAAAACAGTGAAAGAAATACTGAATGCATCCAATGAAGACACAGCTAAAAAACTAGAGGAGCAAAGAAAAATGATAGAATCCCTGAATGAGCAGTTTAAGAGACAAACAGAACGCATTAAGCAGATTCAAAGAGATATACAGGAAATCAAAAACTCTAATGAAAGTTGCAAAAACCACTTCAACGAAAGTGAAGATAGAATCTCAGACCTCAAAGATAAGATTGCAGCTAGTGAACAGGAAAGGAAAGATCTTCTAACAATAACAAGAAATTAGGAAATAATTCAACAGCTGCAAGATAATGCAAAGAAAAATAATATAAGATTAATAGGGATAAAAGAAAAAGAAGGGGACAACACAAATGATATCAAACGCTATTTACAGAAGTAATAGATGAAAACTTCCCAAACATGAGAATGGAAACTGACACATGGATTAGTGAGGCATATAGAACTCTAAATAGCCATAACCAAAACAAAACTACACCCAGACATATAATAATCACCATCCCAGAAATCCAACATAAGAACAGAATATTAAAAACTGTTAGAAAAGACAGGTCACCTATAAAGGAAAACCTATCAGAATCACAGCAGACTTCTCAACACAAACAATGATGTCAAGAAGAGCATGGAGTGAACTATTCCAGATCCTAAAGGAAAACCACTTCCAACCCAGACTGATGTACCCTGCAAAACTGTCCTTCAAAATGGATGGATACTTCCATGGCAAAGAACAGCTGAAGAACTCCATGATCACCAAACCAAACCTACAAACAATACTGAAAGACATCCTAGATACACATAGGAAAAAAACCACTAAACAAGACAGACATTTAAACAGAATGGAAAGTTAAGATACAACATCAGAAAGATAACATGTCAACAATAAACCAATATATGACAGTTATAACCATTAATGTAAAAGGCCTCAATTCACCAATTAAAAGAAACAGACTGGCAGAATGGATCAAGAAACAACATCCAACCATATGTTGTCTACAAGAAACCCATCTAACCCAAAAGGAAACTCATAGACTGAAAGTCAAAGGATGGAAAACAATACTCCATGCAACAGGAACTCAAACAAAAAGCAGGGATAGCTATTCTGTTTGCAGACGATGTGAGCTTCAAACCAAGAATGGTCTAAAGAGATAAAGAAGGTCACTACATACTAGTTAGGGGAAAACTGCAAGAGGAAGAGATAATAATCTTAAATATATATGCATGAAATTCCAGAGCACCCAACTACACAAAGCGAGTATTAACAGAAATGAAAAATCAAATAGGCAATAACACAGTTATACAGGAGACCTTAGCACACCATTGACGCAAAGGGATAGATCAACAAGAGAGAAAATCAGCAAAGAAATAACAGAACTGAATCACACCTGTGAACAAATGGATTTGATAGATGTATACAGAGTTTTCCATCCAACAACATCAGAATATACATTCTTCTCAGCAGTACATGGGACATTCTCTAAAATAGATCATATACTAACCCACAGAACATATTTAAATAAATGCAAAAGAATTGAAATTTTCCCATACATGTTATCAGATCATAGCAACATGAAACTGGAAATGATAAAAGTAACTGCAAAAACCACACAAACACATGGAAATTAAATAATACACTCTTGAGCAATCAGTGAGTCACAGAGGAAATTAAAGAAGAAATTAAACAATATCTACAAGCAAATGAAAATACAAATACAACTTACCAGAACCTGCAGGATGCAATGAATGTGGTCCTCAGAGGAAAATTTATTGCACTGAGTTCCCACATTAGGAAAACAGAACAAACACAAATAAGCAACCTGATACTACACCTGAAACATCTAGAAAAAGAAGAACAAACCAAACCCAAAACCAAAAGAAGGGAGGAAATTATAAAGATCAGAGCAGAAATTAATGCAATAGAGACTAAGAAAACAATTCAAAGAATCAGTGAATCAAAGAGTTGGTTCTTTGAAAGAATAAATAAAATTGACAATCCCCTAGACAACCTAATTAAAAAAAGGAAAGAAAAGACTCAAATTCATGCAATACAGAATGAAAAAGGAGAAATCACTACTGACCCTGTGGAAATACAGAAGATCATCAACAACTATTTCAAAAACCTCTACTCTCTCTCATAGGTTCGATAACACAGAAGAAATGGACAGATTCCTAGAAACATATGAACCACCAAAGCTGGATCAAGAAGATGTAAAACTGCTGAATAACCCAATTTCTATTAATGAAATTGAAAATGTAATCAAGTCCCTACCAACAAAGAAGATCCCAGGCCCAGATGGATTCACTGTGGAATTCTTCAAGAAATACAAAGAAGACTTAATGCCAAAACTCTTCAATGAAATTGAAAGGGAAGCAATTCTCCCTAAGTCATTCCTGGAAGCAAATATCACTCTAGTACCAAAACCTGAGAAAGACACAACTAAAAGAGAGAACTACAGGCCAATCTCCCTAATGAACATAGATGCAAAAATTCTCAATAAAATATTGGCAAACAGGATGCAGCAAATCATCAAGATTATACACTATGACCAAGTGGGATTCATCCCAGGCATGCAGGGATGGTTCAACATACATAGATCAATAAATGTAATCCACCATATCAATAGAGCCAAAAGCAAGAATCACATGATCATTTCTATAGATGCAGAAAAAGCTTTTGATAAGATCCAACACCCATTCATGATAAGAACCTTACAGAGAATTGGAATACATGGTATTTACTTCAATATGATAAAGGCCATCTACGACAAACCAACAGCCAGTGTCATATTAAATGGCCCAAAACTGAAAGCCTTTACCTTAAAATCAGGCACAAGACAAGGATGTCCCTTATCACTGCTCCTATTCAATATAGTACTGGAAATACTAGCCAGAGCAATTAGACAAGAGAGAGAAATAAAAGGAGTAAAGATATGAAAAGAAGAAGTTAAATTATCATTATTTGCAGATGACATGATACTCTACATAGAAGACCCCCAAACCTCTGTTGAAAGTCTCCTAGATATAATAAATAAATTCAGCAAAGTAGCTGGATACAAAGTCAATACTCAAAAATCAATAGCAATCTTGTACACTAACAACAAAATCACCAAGAGAGAAATAAGAGAAGCCACACCCTTCACAATAGCATCCCCCACAAAATGAAATACTTAGGAATTAATCTAATGAAATAATGTAAAAGAGTCGTACAGGGAAAATTATAATACCCTGAAAAAAGAAATCAAAGAGGACCTCAGAAAATGGAAAGACATCCCTTGTTCATGGATAGGAAGAATAAATATTGTAAAAATGGCCATTCTCCCAAAATTGTTATATGCATTCAATGCAATCCCAATAAAAATACCACTAACATACTTCATAGGTCTAGAGAAATCACTCCTAAAATTCATCTGGAACCAGAAGAGACCTAGAATAGCAAAAGCAAGTCTAAGCAGCAAGGCCAAGGCAGGAAGCATCATAATCCCTGACTTGAAACTATACTACAAAGCTACTATAATAAAATCAACATGGTACTGGAATAAAAAAGACCTGAAGATCAATGGAATAGACTAGAAGATACAACTATGAACACATTCAACCACCTTATCTTTGATAAAGGGGCCAAGCATGTTCACTGGAAGAACAACAGTCCCTTTAATAAATGGTGCTGGGAAAACTGGCTATCCATATGCCAAAAACTAAAATTAGACCCATGTCTATCACTATGTACTGAACTAAAATCCAAATGGATCAAAGATCTAAATATTAAAACAGAAACACTAAATCTGTTACAAGACAAAGTAGGTAAAAATCTTGAAGACATAAGGGTAGGTAGAGAATTCATGAACAAGAACCAAACTGCATGGGAAGTACTTTCCAGAATCAATAACTGGGATCACATCTTATCAAAGAGTTTCTGCATGTCCAAAGAAATCTCCAGCAGAGTGAAAAGAAAACCTACAAACGGAAAAAAATCTTAGTGAACTGTCCCTCAGACAAAGGACTTCTGTCTAGAACTTATATGGAATTTAAAAAAATCAGACCCCCAAAATTCAAAGACCCAATCCAAAAATGAGCATGCGAGATGAACACACAGTTCTCAGATGAAGAAATATGAATGACAAATAAATACATGAAAAAATGTTCATCATCGTTGGTCATTAGAGAAATGCAAATTAAAACCACAGAGATACCATCTCACTCCAGAAAGAATGGCCAGGATCAACAAAACTACCAACAACAAATGCTGGAGAGGCTGTGGGGCAAAAGGAACTCTTCTGCACTGTTGGTGGAAGTGTGGACTGGTGCAACCACTGTGGAGGTCAACCTGGAGATTCCTCAAAAAGCTGGGGTCGGAAGTCCCATTTGACCCCGCTATTCCACTCTTAGGCATATTCCCAGAAGATCTGAAAACATCTTACCACAATGATATATGTGCATCCATGTTTATAGCGGCACAATTTGTAATAGCCAGATCTTGGAAACAACCTAAGTGCCCATCAACCGAGGAATGGATAAAAAAATTGTGGTACTTTTATACAGTGGAGTACTACTCAGCTATAAAGAATGATCACATTGAGATATTTATAAATAAATGGATGCAACTTGAATCTATACTCAAAAGTGAAATAAATAAAACTCACATGTATAAATACTGTATAGTCTCCCTAGTGTAAGAAATGGTAAGAGTACAGAAGATTTTATGGTAATCATAGTTCACCATTATACTGCTTTGAAGTCTTATGTTTTCATTCATAAAACCATTGGAATGGTTTTATTCTGTTTTGTTTGATCTTAATATATGTGATCATATGAATAGTGACTTTGAAGGCAAGACAATATGGCAGCCATTGTTGATTTAATATCATCTTGCTTTGAAGTCCTACCATGCTCTTGTTTTTCTATTACCATTGGTTCTATCACATTGTGTCTTATTGGATTTTAATATGTGTGATAGTATAAACAAAATTTTTATGGAAAATGAGATAATATAGCAGCCGTTGTTCATCTTCGGTTATTTGGTTCAGAATGTCTTGCAATACTTTCATTCTCTTGAGTGGTTTTATAGTATTTTGTTATGTTTGACATTATTGTGTGTAAAGCTAAGCTCAACCATTTCAAAGAAAGAGACATTATGATGGCTACTGTTAATATCCAATTGTCTTGTTGTGAAGTGCTGTGTTGCTTACATTGTTCTGATCTGCTTAGATCTGTCCTCTTTTGTTTTATTCTCTTTAAAATAAAAAAATCATGAAAATATAAATAAATAAATTATCTAGCTTAAAAGCAAAAAAAAAAAAACACCCCAATATTCCATGCAACAAGAATTCGGAAAAAAGCAGGGGTTGCTATTCTGTCTGTAGATAAAGTAAATTTCAAACGAAGACTGATTAAGAGAGATAAAGAAGGTCACTACATCCTGGTAAAGTGAACAATCCAAGAGGAAGAGATAACAAGCATAAGTACATATGCAACAAATATCAGTGCACCCAACTATATAAAACAATTACTAATGGACATGAAAAATCAAATAAGCCTTAACACAATTGTATTGGAAGACCTAAATACCCCACTATCACAAAAAGAGAGATCAACTAGACAAAAGATCAATAATGAAATATTAGAACTAAATCAAAATCTTGAGCAAACTTTGTAGATGTCTATAGTGCTCCACCGCACAACATTAGAATACACACACTTCTCAGTTGCACATAGGAAATTCTCAAAAAAAAGACCATATACTGGCTTATAGAACATACTTAGGTAAATGCAAAGGAATTGAAATTATCTCATGCATACTATCAGACCATGGTGCAATGAAATTGGAAATCCATGCCAAAGGAAACCTCAAGAGCTTCATAAACATGGAAATTAAACCACTCTATTGAATAATCAGTGGGTCACAGATGAAATTAAAGAAGAAATTAGCAGTTTTTATAGTTCAATGATAATGACAGTACAACACACTGGAACTTGTGGGACACAAGAAAGTTGTCTTAAGGGGAAAATTTATAGCAGTAAATACCCATTATCAGGAAAACAGAATAAGCACATATAAACAACTTAATGTTGAAACTTAAACTTCTTGAAAAAAAAGAGCAGGCTAAACCAAGAGCTCATATAAGGGAAGAAATTATAAGGATCAGAGCAGAAATTAACACACTCAAGACTAAAAAAGCAATACAAAGAATCAATTAATCAAAGAGTTGTTCTTTGAAAGATTAAATAAAATTGACAAACCATTGGCCAACCTTAACAAAAAAAGGAAAGACTCAAATCTATGCAATCAGGAATGAAAAAGGCAAAATTACAATAGATCTTGTAGAAATCTAGAAAATCATCTATACTTATTTTGAAAACCTGTACTCTAGTAAGCTGGAAAATGCAGAAGAAATGGCCAGATTCCTAGATACATATGAATGACTTAAACTGAATCAAGAAGATATAAAAATCCTTAATAACCCAATATCAATAAACAAAATTAAAGATGTAATTAAAAACCTATCAGCAAAGAAAAGCCAGGACCCTCATAGATTCACTGATGAATTCTACAAGAAATTTAGTGAAGACCTAACACCACTACTTCTCAAACTCTTTAATGAAATTGAAAGGGAAGCAATACTCCCATATTCATTCCTGGAAGCAAGCATTGCTTTGATTCCAAAACCAGAGAAAAACTTACTAAGAAAGAGAATTACAGGCCAATCTCCCTAATGGACACTGATGCAAAAATCCTCAATAAGATGCTGGCAAACACATTCCAGCAAATTGTCAAGAAGATGGTACACCAAGATCAAGTGGGATTCATCCCAGGGATGCAGGGATGGTTCATCATACATAAATCTATAAATGTAATATATCACATTAACAGAGCCAAGGACAAAAATCCTATGATCACCTCAATAGGTGCTGAAAAAGCTTTTGACAAAGTCCAGCACCCATTCATGATAAAAACCCTATAGAAAGTTGAAATAGATGGTCTTTATCTCAATGTGATAAAAGTCATCTATGACAAGCCAACAACCAACATCATACTAAATGGACAGAAATTGAAGGTTTTCATTCTAAAATCAGGAACAAGACAGTGATGTCCACTGTCTCCACTCTTATTCAATATAACCCTGGAATTAGAGCAATTAGACAAGAGAAAGAAATAAAAAGAATAAAGATAACAAAAGAAGAAGTTAAATTATCATTAGTTGCAGATGACATGATACTCTACTTAGAAGATCCCAGAAACTCCACCAAAAGATGACTAGATTTAATGAGCAAATTCAGTAATGTAGCTGGTTAAAGTCAACACTCAAAAGTCGATAGCCTTTTGTATATAAATAACAAACTCCCTGAGAGAGAAATCAGGGAAACAATACCTTTTACAATGCCATCCAGAAAAATGAAATACCTAAGAATTGCTCTAATGAAAGATGTAAAATACTTCTATATTGAAAACTATAGTACTCTGAAAAAGGAGATTGAGGACAATATTAGAAAATGGAGAGATATCCTGTGTTGTTGAGTGGGAAGAACCAATATAGTAAAAATGGCCATACTTCCAAAACTGTTACACAGATCCAACACAATTCCAATCAAAATTCCAATAGTGTATCTCACAGAATTAGAGAATTAGAGAAAACAATTCTAAAATTCATCTGGAATCAGAAGAGACCTAGCGTAGCAAAGGTGATCCTGGGCAGCAAAGACAAGACAGCGGGTATTACAATCCCTGACTTGAAATTATACTATAAAGCTACTGTGATAAAAACACTGTGGTACTGGCAAAAACACAGACCTGAAGATCATAGGAATAGATTAGAAGATTAGAAGGTACAGAAATAACTGCAGACACACTGAGCCACCTTATCTTTGACAAAGGTGCCAAACACATTCATTGGAAGAGAGATAATTTCTTTAATAAATGGTGCTGGAAAAGCTGGCTCTACACGTGCCAAAGATTAAAACTCAACCCATATCTTTCACCATATACTAAGCTAAAATCAGAATGGATCAAAGATCTTAACATTAAAGCAGAAATATTAAATGTACCGGAAGATAGAATAGGTAAAACTCTGAAGACATTGGTGTAGGCAAAGACTTCATGAATAAAACCCAGAGTGCACAGGAATTATCACAAAGAATCAACAACAGATTGAAAAGCTTTTGCACAGCAAGAGAAACCACCAACAGAGTTAAGAGACAACACACAGTGTGAGAAAAAATGTTTGCCACCTGCTCCTCAGACAAAGGATTGCTATAGAGAACGCATAAAGAACTCAAAACAATCAGTCCTCCCAGATTTAAAGACCCAATTCAAAAATGGGCATCTGAGATGAACACACTTCTCAGATGAAGAAGTACAAACAGCAAATAAATATGTGAAAAAATGTTCCACAGCACTGGCCATTTGAGAGATGCCAATTAAAACAACGCTGAGATTCCACCTCGCCCCAGAAAGATTGGCTAGTATTAAGAAATCAAACCAATGACAAATGCTGGAGGGGATGTTGTGAAAAAGGAACCCTTCTTGCTGGTGGGAATGCAGACTTGTGCAACTATTGTGGAAATCAGTTTGGAGATTCCTCAGAAAACTAGGATTGGAGGTCCCATTTGACCCAACTATTCCCCGACAAAGTATCTTCCCAAAAGAATTAAAAACATCACACCACAGCGATATATGTGCCCCCATGCTTATAGCAGCACAGTTGATAATAGCCAGATCCTGGAAACAACCTAAATGCCCATTGACTGAGGAATGGATAAAAAGATGTTGTATTTCTATATAATAGAATATTATTCAGCCATAAAGAATGATAAACTTGACATTTTTATAGGTAAATGAATGTGCCTCGAAAAATACTTATTAATGAAATAAATGTCATGCATGCATAATCATCACATTGTTTCATTAGTATGATAAGGAAAAAACATGTATTTTGTCCTGGAGAGAAAAACTTCAGCCAAACGATGACTCAGGCCACACCTGCCTTCACTTTAACCCACTGTGAGCCATTTTGAGTTGACTTTTGGATGTCTTAAGAAATTTTTGGTGTGCTATAAGGTTTGGGGTTTTTGCCTGTGGATATCCAGTTGTTTCAGTATATTCATTGAGAGTGTAATCCTTTCTCCACTTAATTACTTTTGCGTCTTTGCCGGAAATCAGCTCTTATTTTGGGACTTTATATTGATACTTTGGTGGTTTGTCTATCTTGATATCAACGCCGTTTTGTCATGATTGGTGCATCTTTGTGATAGGTCGTGGGACTAGGGAGGTTTGTAGCTCTAATTTTGTTCCTTTATCAAAATTGTTTAGACTACTCTGAGTCCTTTTTATTTTTACAGAAATGTAAGAATCACAATGTTAATCTATATGAAAAATGATGTTGACAGTTTGATAAAGGATTGTGTTTTCTATTCTTTATTATTTTCTTCTATTCATTTTTGTTTTCATTAGGTCTTTTATTTTTAATTTAAAAAAATATAAGAAATGCTTTATGTGAAACAGCAAAAAGAAAAAAAAAAAGAGCCTATGACTTCCCAGGGCATAAAAGATTACATATCAGAGCTGAAGCGCTGACCCCAAAGCATTAGATCCGGCCTCAAATCATGTTATGTAGATTAATTTTTCTGCACACCCTTCTCTCTGCATATTGCAGAGGTGATTTCTGGCCTCTTACCTCACCCAGCTCACAGCGCTCACAGCCCGGCTTTGTCACTGTCACTCATTCTTGAGCCACTCCCTTCTTCATGAATGAACAAAACCTGGCTTTGGCCCTAGGTCAAGGCCTTTACTCCAGCTAAGCATCACCCCACCTGGACTCAGGACCCCTTGGCTCTGCACAACTAACCTTGGTGTTTCATTCTCACCATGAGTTGCACTGGAAATGGTAGATTGGAATTATCTCACTAGAATTCCAATTACTTTCCCATGGGATTACAAATACAAACTTCCAGACCATGAAGAGGTCTGGGAAGGGCTGTCTCTATAATCCCCAAGTTAAGGCATACTTTAGGCATAGCAGGAACCCTCCCCTGCTGATGCTGATACATTGATACTGAACTTCCCAGGTTCTAGAGCTATAGAAATAATTTTTTTAAATTTTAAAATAAGCTGTCCTGTCTATAGTCCTCAGTTACAACATGGAATGGGAGTAAGACTTCATGCATCCATTTGTAGAGTTTGCCCAGAGTACCACATAGGGAAATGTTATGAGGGGAACTTGGGAAAGTGTCACAGAGGTGTCTGACATGGACCAATGGGGAGCCCACTATGCATTTATGATCATCACTACTGATGACAAGATGAATACCTGTGTAGAAGCTGCTTTTCCAGGAACAAGAATGAGTCTAGGTGCGAAGCTGAAACAAAAACACCTTATCTTTATAATTTTGTATTTTTGGCTTTGGCAGATGGATTTTCAAGTCACTAGATGGGTACCCCACCGCCAACAGAAACCTAAGCATCACAGTTTCCCCCTGAACTCACCCATGGAGCTCACTGGATGGCCCTCTTGTGCGGTGCTGGGAACTGAACCTGCTAGACAAGTGCTACCCCACTGAACTACACCCACAGCCCTTCTGGGGTAGTTTTCTAAAAAGGAAATTGTAGGTTAACTCTCAAAAAAGTCGTGTGACCAAATAGAAAATCAGCATCTAAGTACTGACTGGATAGCTTCTCTCTATCCCTCCTCTGCACTGGGGTTTACCCTGAACTTTTGCAAATGTAGGTAAATTCCAGATAGCATATTTTATGTCATGTTGCCAAGTTTTGAGTAAGAAGGAGAAAAATCACTTGACACTCAAAGTTCTGTTCAGACAGTCAGGACATCTTGCCTTGCAGCTGTCTCCCAGTCCTCAGCAGAGCATGGTGCACAGGAGGCCAATACACGATTGCTACTTGGAAGGGTGAATCAATGTCTTTTTGGTTCCCTCTTTCTGCTTAAGGAGATGCAGAATTGTACTTAGTAGTTCATTTTTAGTGTATTGTTCTCCTTAAGAGTTTATCTGAGGTATCAAGCACACTGACTTTTAGTCTTGTCATGAATATATGTTCTAATTCCAATCAACATATATTTATAAACACCTCTTGTGTTCATTTCCTTTGATTCAACTATTCCACCTCTAGAAACTTATCCCATATGCACTTATGTGCTTATGCAAAGCATATGTTGATTGTAAAATTCAGAAACAATCTATATGTCCATTAATAGAGCACTGCTTAAGTAAACACAGTGCCCATTATAGAAAATACAGCATATCTGACACAAGAGGCACAGATTTTCAATTTTTCCAGATCCTTGCACAGATATACAGAAACTAGATAACAAAACCTAAGAACAATATTTATTACAAAGCTAGGTGACAAATTGTCCCTACATATGTCCTTACAACCTCAGTGTATGCAAACCACGAACAGCCTTAAGACTGCAAGGTTTATCTAGGTATGAAGGGCTGAAAGAATTTAAGAAGAAAGGGTGGTGCTTGATGCTGAGAATGCAAAAGCTACACAGTAAAGTAGGTGTCTACCAGAAATCACTGTGGAATAATTTGAAAAGAGCAAAGTGATTGGATCAAGGGAGCCCTATATGCATCAGTGGTTTAGTCCCCTGATGAGTCAGCAGCTGAATGTGTTGTTAGAAATAGGGTCTGATTAGAGGTGGGACACAGGGTGCAACCTGGAAGGGTGTCTCTCTCTCCTGGGAGTCTCCCTTTCCTCCTTGTTTCCTGCCACCGTTACACAAGCAGCTTTACCCTGCTGCACCCTACTGCCATGCCATTTTTTGCCTTTGAGTCCACTGACCAAGGTTTATCACTATGAGCCAAAATAAATCTCTCTTCTTTATGCTGTGAGAGTTGGATATTTTGTTCCAGTGATAAAAACAATGACTAAAACAGATTCTGGCACCAGAAAAGCGGGGTCATTGCCCTGATGATAACTGACCATGTGTCTTACAAACCACTGGAACTGCTTCATGGCAAGAGTTTAGAGAAGTTTGGAGATGCTGGGTAGAGAAAGCCTGAAGGCTTTAGGCTGATGTTGGTGGGAGAGTCTGGCTGATGTTCAGAAGCCCAGGATGCTAATAGAAATGCAAATGGTAAAGGCCAAGTTCTGGAGGTTTCAGCTGAGCACAGAAATCAGGAAAATAAAAATCCATTCACAATAGTTTAAGACAAAATTCAGTACCTAGGAATTAACCTAAGTAAGGAAGTGAAAGACCTCTGTAATGAAAACTATGGTACTCTGAAAAGAGAGACAGATGAAGACATGAGAAAATGGAAAGATGCTTCCTATTCCAGGATCACCAGAACCCATATTGTCAAAATGGGCATATAAATTTAAAGCAACCCCAATCAAAATACCAATGGATTTCAGAAAAAACAATCCAAAATTTTTTATAGAACCAGAAGAGAGCTGGAATAGTCAAAAATCTCAAACAGGGCTGGGGGTTTAAAGCTCAGCGGCATGAGTGCCTGCCTGGTAAGCACGAAGCCATGATCTCAATCCCTGGTACAAAAAACAAAAACAAACCAGAAAAAAAAAATCTCAAGAGAGAAAAGCAAAGCAGGAGGCACCACAATCCCGGACTTTAGCTATGTATGTATAATTTACAGTGGTGAAAACAGCATGGTACTGACAAAAGCAGACATGTTGGTCAGTGAAATAGAATTGTGGATGCAGAAACGACCTCAGGCACCTGCAGGCATCTAACCTCAAACAAAGGGACCAGAAACATGTGCTGGAGAGAAGATGGCCTTTCTAACAAACAGTGGTGGGAAAACATCTTCTCCACATCCTGAGGAATGAATACAGACCCTTATCTCTTATCCCATGCTAAAATCAAATCAAAATAGAACAAAGATCCAGATATAAGAACAGAAATATTGAAACTGCTGAAAGATTAAATAGGTAAAACTCTTGACAACACAGGTACAGGCAAGGAAATAGAACCTCAATGGCACAAGAAAGAACACCAACCATCAATAAATGCAATCATATCAAATGAAAAAATCTTTTTCAGAGTAAAGGAAACACACAGAAGAGTGAAGAGACAACCTACAGAACCGGGAAAACTTTTTGTCAGCTGCTCCTTGGACATAGAATAGGTAAAGACCTAAAAAATCAGCCCCCCCCAAATAAATGCAATGATCAAAATATGGGGAACTGAAATGAGTAGACTCTTCTCCAGAGAAGAAGTACAAGTGGTCATGAGATACACAAAGAAATGTTCAACATCTTTGGCCCCTACAGAAATGCAAATCAAAACAACACGGTGGGTCTATCTTACTCCAGAAAGCAGGATTCTCATCAGGAAATCGAAAACAGCAAAGACCAGTGACATTGCAGGGGGAAAAAGGAACACTTTTATTTTATTGGCAAGAATGTAAACTAGTATACACACTGTGGCATTCTCTAGGGAAATTCACTAGAAAACTAAAAGTAGAGATTCCATTTAACCCAGCTGTACTGTGCCTCTTCTGGCTATCTTCTTGAAAGAGAGACATTGCATCCCAGTAATACACGCACACCCGTGTTTATAGCAGTAGCACAGCTTGTAGTGGCTACAGCTCAGATGTAGCTTTTATGCTCCTCAACAGTTTCATGGATGTATACATACATGCAAGTGTATCACAGCAAATACATTAACCACAAGTCACAAACATATAATACAAAAAAATTAAAAATAAAACTTCCCTGAAATAAAAGAATTTTAGCTGCCTATTGAAACAGTACGATGCACATATGAGAATATTGGCCAGAATGATCACCATCAAGCCACAGCCTAGTAAAACCATTAGGATAAAGGAAAAAATTCTCTGGATTTTGAAAAAATTCCTCTGCACGTCTAGAAGAGACAGTGGTACATCTTTTTAAAAATTAATTTTATTGGTACATTTTATATATACATAATGATCATATTCATCATAGTGAATTTATACCAGTATGTAGCATATTTTGATTCTTCTTTTTCCCCAATTCACTGCTCCTTCTTGTTTACAAAAGCTTTGTTTCCATTTTTATTTCTATTGCCTTGTTTTTTCATTTCTCTTCTTTCCCTTTCTCTCTCCCTCCCTTGTTTTCCTTTCAATATTAACATTTTCTTCCTATTTCACAGTATCTATTATTCATTTTGGTTCTTATTTGCCCTTTTGGTTTAGCACACCAGAGAAATAATGTGATTAAACACAAGTGTCTCTGATTTATTTCCCTTAAGAGAATGGTCTCAAGGTGTATTTGTTTACATTAAAATGTCTAAAGTTTATCCTTTATGGCTAAGAAGTACTCCACTGTATAAAAAAAACCCAGATCTTCTTTATTAATTCATCAGTTGATGGGCATTTGGGCTATTTATAAGATTAGCTATTATAAACTATGTCACTATAAACATGAATGTGCAAATATCCTTGTGGTATGATGCTTTTAATTCTTCTGGGAAGATACTCATCACAGGAATTGCTGGGTCAAATTAGACCTCCATTTGTCTTTTTTTGTTTGTTTGTTTTTGAGGAATTTCTTCACTGATTTCTACAGTGGTTGTGCTGGTCTATACTTTCCCTGACACCTTTTCCTCACAGCCCTGCCAGCATTTGTTACTGTTTGATTTCTTAATAATGATCATTCATACTAAAGTGAGATGAAATTTCAATGGTGTTTTAATTTGCATCTCTCAAATGACCAGTGATACTGAACACGTTTTCATATATTTATTTGCTGTTTGTACTTCTTCATCTAAGAGTGCCTATGCATTTCAGATGCCCATTTGTGATTTGGGCCTTTATTTCGGGGGGGTCAAATATTTTTGAGGGTTTTTTTATGTATTCTAGAAATTAGTTCTTTGTCTGAGGAACAGTTGGAAAAATTTTTTTCCCACTTGATGGGTTGTCTCTTCACTCTTTGTGGTTCTTTTGCTGTGCAAAAGCTTTTCAATAAGATGAGATTCCAGTTGCTGCTTCTTTGTAACATTTCCTGTGTGATGGGGTTTTGTTCGCAAAGTCTTTATACCTATGCCTATTCTATCATTTCAGAAGACTTAGTGTTTTAATATTTAAATCTTTGCTCTATTTCGATTTTTATTTAGTGCATGGCGATAGACCTGGGTCTAGCTTTAGTCTTTGGTAGGTGGAAAGCTAGCTTTTTCAGCATCATTTATTAACAAGGATCATTCTTCTAGTAAAGGTGTTTGGTGCCTTTATCAAAATTAAGTGTCTAGCTGGGTGTGGTGGTGCATGCCTGTAATCCCAGCACTTGGGAGGTTGAGGCAGGAGGATTGTAGCAAGTTTGAGACCATCCTTGGCTGCAAAGTGAGCTCAAGCCTAGCCTGAACTGCATAGCAACACCCTGTCTTAAGAAAAGACAGAAAAAAAAGGAAAGAAACAAAGAAAGAAGGAAAGGAAGGAAGGAAGGAAGGAAGGAAGGAAGGAAGGAAGGAAGAAAGAAAGAAAGAAAGAAAGAAAGAAAGAAAGAAAGAAAGAAAGAAAACTAGGTGACTGAGTATGTTTGGAGCTGTTTCTGAATCTTCTAATCTGTTCCATTGATCCTCAGGTCGGGTTTTTTTTTTTTTTTTTTTTTTGCCAGTACTATGATGTTTTTATCATGGTAGCTTTATAGTGTAATTTCAGGTCTGGGATTATGGTGCTCCCTGATTTGCCTTTGTTGCCCCAAATTGCCTTTTCTCTTCCAGGTCTCTTCTGGTTCAAAGGAACCTTAGGATTGTTTTCTCTAATTCTATGAAGTATGCTATTAGTATTTTGAGCAGGATCACATTAAATTTGCATAACAATTTGGGAAGGATGACCATTTCCAGCATATTGGTTCTTCCTACCCTAGAGCAAGGGATATCTTTCCTTTCTCTGATACCCTCTTCAATCTCCTCTTTCAGAGTAATGCAATTTTCAATGTAAAAATATTTTTCTCCCTTTGTTAGATTGATTTCTAAGTATTTCACCTTTTATGATATTGTGAAATGTGTAGTTTTCATAATTTCTGTCTCAGTGAGTTTGTTATTTGTGTATAAGAATGTTCTTGATTTTTGAGTGCTGACTGTGTATCCATCTAGGCTACTCAATTTGGTTATTAAATGTAGGAGTCTTTTGGTGGCATTTTGGGGTCTTCTGTGTCACCTGCAAAAAAATCATAATTTAATTTCTTCCTTTCTTATTCTTATTCCTTCTATTTCTTCCTAAGGTCTAATTGCTTTGGCTAATGTTTCCAGGACTATATTGAGCAGAAGTGTGATAGTGGACATCCTGATCCTGTTCCTGACGTCAGAATGAGAACATTCAGTTTTTGACCAGTTAGTATGATGCTGGCTGTGGATTTTTCATAGATAGCTTTCATCAGATTGAGATGAAGACCATAAATTCCAATTATGTGTAGGATATTTTTAAAAATCATGAATTGGTGTTAGACTTTGTCAAATGTTTCATTTTTTCTGCATCTTTTGATGATCATGTGGTTTTGTCCTTGGTGCTTTTAAGATGGTGTATTAAATTTATCCCTACATCCCTGGTAGAACCTTAACTGGTCAGCTGTATAATATTCTTGATAATTTGCTGCATTGTCTTTGCTAATATCTTGAGGAGTTTTGTGTCTATTTTGCATTGTGGAGATTGGCTTGTAGTTCTCCTTTTGGGTTGGCTCCTTCTCTGGTTTTGGTATCAGGGTGTTGTAGTGAGGATTTACAAGGGAAAGACTTAATACATGACACATAATTTATAGGATTATTTTTAAATATTCACGGAAAGAGTCAAAAACAAAAAAAGTGTGGAAGATCTGTCTATACACTAGAGACTCAAAAAATCTAGCTGAATGTCTAGAGCCCACATCAATGTCCTCCACAAATACAACGGGGTGTCTGGAGCCCATGACAATGTCACATGCAAGTTGGTATCAAGGATCTGCATTGGGAAGGCTCAAAGATCAGTGGTGGAAGCTAGAAAGTCTATACCAGCTGGGCAAAGGATCTGTGCCAGCAGGCTGAGGGATCTGCACTGGAGCTAGGAAGTGATGATCATGTTAAGGACCACAACTTCTCCAAAAAGAATCACAGCCATCCTCAGTGACAGCAAGGACCTGAGTGCCTTTGACATGGAGAATAGCTGGCTTCATATTAGGAAAATTAGCATGACAAGTTTCTCCAGGAGAATCAACAGCACACCATCTTCCCCTCCAGTTCTCCTTTTTATGCTTTCAGCAACAGTCCTCATGTGGGCCTTATACACACAGCACCACACTAATTCAGTTCAGCTGGAGTCGACTATTAATCTATCACGTAGGACAATGCTTACCTGCAGGAATGAGGTTGGAACCTTTCAATTTCATTAAAGAGTTTGAGGAGTAATAGCATTAGATCTTCTCTAAATTTCTTGTAGAATTTAGTGGCAAATCTGTCAAGACCTGGACCTTTATTCATTGGTAGGTTCTTAATTACACCTTGAATATCATTGACCATTATTGGGTTATTTAGAATTTTTGTATCTTCTTGATTCTGTTTTGGCAATTTATATGTATCTAGGAAACTGTCCAGTTTTCTATGTTTTCTGCCTTTTTAGAATTCAGGTTCTCAAAGTAGTCTTTCTTTTTATGATTGTTAACCATGAACCTGCCTTTTAGATCTGATATTTTGTCCTCACATTGGTTGATTACGCTGTACAGAGTTTCAGTACAATTATTAATGTCTTGACTATCTCTTTGAATCTGTTTCATGGATTTCATTTCTTTCCAATGAAGGTGCAGTTGGATTTTGGCATTTGAGTCTGTTTCAAGATCCTACCTCTTCAATTTATTGAGGATTAGAAATTGCTACCTATTTGACTTAGCCCCTGTGTCTTAGTTACTTTTTACTCGTCGCTGAGACAAAATACCTGATGCCCAAAGTTGGGAAAGGAAAGGTTTATTTCTTACAGTTTTTGGAGGTTTCAGTCCATACTCAGTTGGCTCCAAGGCAGCGTGGCATGGCAGGGCCACAGTTCATGGCAGCTGCAAACAGCAAGCTGAAACTGGCAAGAGCGAGAGAGAGACATGCCTTCTTTTTGCCATTCCATCACATCCTGGCTCCACCGTTAGGTGGGTGTAGCACTCACACCCCCAATCCAAGTGCTAGACAATGAACCAATCACAAATGTGTAATGCAAAGGCATGAGGCTTGGGGACCACTGACATAAACCATGACACCCTGGTTCTTTGGTATTGGCCTATAGTATTGTTTATGACCCTCAGGCAATCTCAGTTTTGGCATACAAGGAAGAACAACTGATTAGAATAATGATGTCATCTTGGCTAAAGTAGTACAAGCAGTGATAACAGTAGCAACAAATGCAGCCTAGAAAATGACAAACTGGTAACAATTAATTTGTCACCTTTAGCCATGTGAACAAGATTTATAGTTATATAACAAAATGTAGAAGAAACCAGAATATTGTATATAGTAAATATCGCCTCAATATGGTGATTTGACTCTTACAGGAGGAAATTTAAAAGGTATTAGGAAAAAAATAGAGAAACAGAAGAAAACAAAGCTATTAGAAGCAAGGATGAAGGACAAAGAAGATCATGCAAGGTTTGGAAAACTAGTGAAGAAGACAGGAGGGAAAGAAAGAAGGGAGAAGAAACAAGAACAGAAGAAACCAACAACAAAAAAAACTGGAAACAATGTTCACACTCACATAAAAACAAGAACAAACACTCAAAAAACAAAGCAAAGAATAGAAGAAAAAATAGTGTCCACTTCTGGGCATATCTCTGCTGTCACTGACAGACAAAAGGGACAGGCAGAACCTAGATCTATGCTGTAGTGGATAATCCCAGCAAGCCTGCCCTTTTAACTTCTCTGAAGTTCAAGCTGTGTCTCATTCCTGGCTATGAGACTGGAACCCAAATTGTTCAGCACACAATACTCTGGGTGCCTCGTGCCAGCTTGAATTTTCCTCCCTGAACGTAGGTTTCTCTCACGGACGAACCTTATTCTGACACTGGAAGCCCAAAGATAGAGCCAAACCACTGATTCTCTGAGTCCTGAATTCAGTGTGCTCCTTTTCCAAGTGGCAACCAGCCAATCAGCCTCTCCTGGGGATGCTCAAACTGAGCTGGAATCACTCACCAGTCTCTGTAGGCCATAGCATCCATTGCTCTGTTCCAGTGGTGTTTCTCCATGGAGACACCTCTGGAGACACCAGTAGTCATTGTGCTTCTGCTGCTCACCAGTTTGCCAATTCCTGGAAGCTGGTACAACATTTATAAAGAGACGAAAATAATCTATTGGCAGCCCCTCCCTTCTTTTTGATGGTAACGCTTTGTGCAAAAGAAATGTTTTAGGTAGTCAAGGGAAGAAAGCATACACCTGGAATTTTATACCCAGAAAAACTGATCCTTAAGTATAAATGGCAAAGCAAATTGATGCCAATGTGCAAGAACTTACAGAATATTGCTTCCATGAACTCTTCCTGTTGAAGCTAAACCTACAGACTAGCAAAGGTGACCAGACAAATATTAGCTAGAGGACTGTTTGGAAGGATGAAATATCAACTTACCCAAACTGTTCACATTGGCTCATGCCTGTAATTTGCCTCCTGAGGAAACAGATGTGGGAGGCTACATGTTTGAGGCCAGCCTGGACTCATAGCAAGAGCCTGTCTCAAAATAAAAAACAAAATGGTTTGGGTATATAGCTTAGCACTCCTTGGGTTCAATCTTTAGTACAAAAGACATTCTACTAACCTGTAGAACTAAGACTACGTTATGGCAGAGAGAACAGCATAGAGAATGATTATATTCTCTGACAATGTGAATGTGATGTAACAATGAAAAGTGACAGGAGGGGAGAAGTCAAGATGGCCGATCAGTGAGCAGCAAAATACAGAGCCTCCTGGGAGAAACAACTCATACACCAGAATAAAACACCCTGGAGAGACCCAGACAGAGGGAGATGGAGCCACAGGAAGAAATTAAAACTTAAAAACTTGTCAAATATGTCAGGACTACAACTGAAACAGCCAGAAATTACAGGACACAGCATTTTCGTTTGCTGTGACCTGCCAAGCTTGCAATGACCTGACTCTGCGGCGGCCGGCAGAGCTGCCCAAACTCATTCCTGCCACCACTCACGGGAAGCACAGCAGCGCTGAAGTCGGGGTGTTGGTGAACCCAATGGAGAGCGGAGCCAGCAAATGGACCTTCATTAATCCACAGTCAGTGCTGGGATCGGGAACCCCTGCCACGGGAAGGGCACAATCAAATGGGTGACATGTTGGAATCTGGCAGGAGGAGCCTGAACTGGGAGCAACAGTGACTTCAGTTTATTCCTCCCTCCCTAAAGCAGATTCGTGGGATTTGCTTGGACTGGGCCACACCCCTGGCCGGGACCCAATGAGCTGTCCCAAATCAATTCCCTGCACCTAGCAAGCACTAACCAGGGGAAGGCCTCTACAGTTTGGTTGGCCCAGTGGGAAGGGACAGGCATAGGCAGCCACTGCTTGCACCTCAGTGATAAGAGCAGTCAGGAGAAGGCGGAGGTCCCTCACCAGTGTGCTTCAGAGGAAACGTGGCCAACAGGGAAGAGGGCTGGGATCTGCACTGTAACCTGTGTGGAGGAAGCTAGGACCGTGACAGGAGAGAGAGAGAGACAGGAGGAGGCCCCCAGCCCAGAACCCTGAGAGCACTGATCCAGGAGAGGGAAAAACAAGGGAGACTGAGGGTGGTGGGCACACAGCAGCAGTAATGGCTTCAATGGACATTAAGAGATACATTGGGACCTTGGAGATGAGCTCAAAACTGAAATATTAAATCAGGTAAAGCAAGATATGAGTAGAGTAATAATGAAATGCTCTCAGGAAGCATCTCTCAGGATGATACAGACAGAAGGAGGGAGGAACACAAGGAGAGAAGCATTCAATAAAGAATATAAAGAAAATATAGAATATATGAAGCAGATTCAAAGAGACTACCAGGAAATTAAAAACTCCATTGAAAACTGGCAAAACGCCTTAAAAGAAACTAAGGATAGATTATCAAAACTTAAGGACAAGTTTGCAATATGTGATCATGAAAGGAAAGATCTCTTAAAAATAACAAGGAAACAGGCAGTAACAATACAAAGGCTAGAAGATGACAAGAGAATCTACAATTTAAGAATAAGAAATGTGAACAAAGAAGCAGGAATACATACAGGTGAATTACAAAGGCTATTAATGGAAATAATTAAGGAAAACTTCCCAAGCATGGGAAAAGAAAATGACATTCAGTTATGTGAGGCATACAGAACTCCAGCCACCTATAACCAAAACAGATCTACACCCAGACATATAATAATCAAGATACCAGAAATTCAATATAAAAACAGAATATTAAAAGCCATCAGAGAAAATAAAAAAATTACCTATAAAGGTAAGCCCATCAGAATCACAGCTGACTTCTCAACACAGACCATCAGATCATGAAGAGCTTGGAGCAAAGTACTCCAAGCCCTGAAAGAAAATAACCTCCAGCCCAGATTGATGTATCCTGTAAAACTGTCACTAGAAATTAATGGAGAAACAAGATGCTTCCATGACAAAGAGGCACTGGGGGAGTTTGTGACCACCAATCCAACCCTACAGAGAATACTGGGGGACATTCTAGAGAGAGAGAAAAAAATACCAGGATTTTAAGAACAGTGGCAAAGGCCTCAATGAGTGGGGCAGGCAGTAGAATGAAGGAGAAAAGTAGAGAAACAGGCAGAAAAATAGCATAGCAGAAATGAGGCAGAGGAGGAAACTAGAATCTCTAACATAGATGGCCTTGATACACTATATTGTTAATAGTGCACCAGGATTTAAAACCCACATTAGTCACACTACTCTGCTTAGATGTATTAGATTCTGTTCCAGTCATTCTACCTGTACTAGATTTGAGGGCACAGACAATAATCCTGAAAATAACAGGATATAGTACGGTAATCATCCTTAATTTCCTATTAAGTCAATCTAAAGCTCTGTAAAACCTACACTGTTTTACCATGACTGATTGTAATCAAATCTGGTTTGTTGGATCACTGTTCTGTATTGATAGATTTTATTCAAAGCTATTATGATTGATAGTATCAAGTCTGAGAGTATAGGCAACTGCACTTAAGATGACAAGATTCACTAGAATATCCACTCTGGTTTGATTATTACCTGCCTTTGAAGTTTTATACTGTCTACGATGTTTTATTTTTACTAATATTATTATGTACTGCTATATTCAATTATACTGCTATATTCATTTATGCCTGATGATACAGGCAATTCTATTGAAGATAACAAGAAACAACACAGCGATCATTGTAGATCACCTTGTACTGTGGTTTTATATGACTTTTTGGTTTCATGTTTTTATAGGAATTTGTTTTGTTTTGTCTTGCTATGTTTTGTTTTTCCCTCTAATACAGAAAGAATAGAAATACATGTAGAGACTCATGTATGCGTAGCTGTTTACACTCTCACTGTTTGACTATCTACTTTGTATGCTTTAATTTTGTAACTTGAGCAACTATTTCTAAGAGGACAATATGTAATTTATCAACTAGTGATTTCTTATTGTTTATCTTTTTTTCTGAAATGATCTCTACCCTTTACATGCTTTTTTTCTCTTTAAATAAAAAAAAGAAAGAAAAATGACAGTAGGAAGAAGAGAGCATAAGAACAAAAATTTATTGTTTAATGAAGTATATATTTAATTTGTGTGACTTCCTGTATCCATGTTTTATTTAAAATAAATAGGTGTTGGATACATAGCATAGATCTAATTTCAAAATGTACAGTTAAGTGAAATAAGGCTAGTAAAGAAGAGTTTGAATAACAGAATATATGCATTTGCACATAGAGACTGTATTTGTATAGGCATCGACTACTCTTGGGCAGACGCAACAACCTTGAAGGTGAAAGATAGAAAGATGGAAGCCAACTTACTTTTTCCAAATACCTTTTGAATTTTCACTCTATCCTTGGTTCCTATCCCCCAAAGGCAATTAATTATGTTTTTTAAAAAAAGTGATAGTCTCAAAGAGCCTGAAAATTTCTTTCCTGTAATTTTACACTTGCTACACACATTTTTGGCTACCAATTGTTCACAGGCAAGCAAGTAGGTGGGCAGGGAGTAGCACTACTTCAGTGACATCCAAGCATCATGAAGTGACATCTAAGCATCATGAAGTGCTGGAGTCTTACTCAATGTAAACCAAATTTATCTGTACACTTCTCAGCTCAGAATGTTTGAGATTAGTTTACAAGGGCAAAATCCTATGAATGCCACTGTGTGTGTATCTTAGTCAGTTTCTATCACTATAACAAATAACTGAGACAATCAATTTATAAAGAGAAAAGATCTTCTTGGACTCATAAACCCTGTTTCAGAGATTCCAGTCCATGATCCGTTGACACCATTGCTTTGGGCCTGTGATGAAACAGTGCACCATGGGCAGGGTATATGGCTGGGTAGAGCTGAGTGATAGTAAGAGGAAGAGATAGTAAGTTGAATCCCAAACCCTTTCAAGGACGCATCCCCAATGACCTTCCCCTGAGATCCACCTCTTAGAGATTTCACCCGCTCACTACTGTAGCACCACAGGATGGAGGCTGTGGTGCTTTAACCCATGGGCTTTTGGGGGTGGGTCATTCAATATCTAAACTATAGGAATGTGTCACTCTTAACACCTCACTGCGTAGCAACCAGAGCGCTGTCTTTCTACCTGCCTTGTGAGGCTAGAAGGGCTGCTCCACCAATAGGGGCTAATTCCTTTTCCCTGGATAGAAAAACCCTCCTCTCCAGGCACTTACTTCTTTCTAATCAGCTTCTTTAGAATGAACTGAATTTAATAGAAAATAAAGATCTCTTTTTCTCTTCTGGGGAAATAACTTTGAACTCAGACACTTTGCCAAGAGAAATAAAAATACTTCAGTTGAATTCCACAAAGAATTTCAAAATACGTTTGAAGTGGTATTAACAGCTTACTCCTTTTGATGTTCTCTGATATTGCTAGATATTATTATTCCTTGGGTGATATGTATGGTGACTTTGGGGGTTTATTTTGAAAGTAAATTGAGAATTACTTCTTATTATATGTTATGACTAAGAATATATCTACATAGAAATTAAACTGCCTTATAGTTTATCTCTCTGAAAAGCTGTTATAGTTTATATCTCATAGAAATTTTTTAATTCCTTTTGGATCACAAGGAATGAGCACTTTTCAGTTTTAAAAGACACTATAAAAATAATACCAAATGCTGGTGAGGCTGCGGGGGAAAAGGAACACTTGTACATTGCTTCTGAGAATGTAAACTAGTATAACCACCACGGAATCAGTGCGGAACTTTCATCTTTGTCGAGTTATCTTTCTGTTGTTGGTTCTCACTTTTACCCCTCTGTTTAATTGCTTGTCCTGCTTTTTGTTGCTTGTTCCTTCTATTGTTGTTTTTGGAATTGTGATCATTTCTATCTCTTTCTAGAATATCTTTCAGTACTCTTTGTAGGGTTGATGGGGTTGTCATGAAGTTCTTGAGTTGTTCTTTGTGAAGATAGTTTTGCAGGATACATCAATCTGGGTTGGAAGTAGTTTTCTTTCAGTACTTGAAATACTTCACACTCCTCTTGACTTGATGGTTTGTGTTGAGAAGTCTGCTGATTCTGATAGGCTTTTCTTTATAGATGATGTTTCTTTTCCCTAGTGGCTTTTAATAGTCTGTTTTTGTGCTGAATTTCTGGGATCTTGACTATTATATGTTGAGGTATAGATTTATTTTGGTTGTGGTTACTGAAATTCTATATGCCTCACTTGTCTGTATGTCAGGTTCTTTCCCATGTTTGGGAAATTTTCTGCTATCATGTCTGCAAATAGTCTTTGTTATGTCATTTGTATTGTCTCCTTTTTCATTGATACCTATCACCCTATATTGCTTCTCTTTGCATCACCTTTCAGCTGTTGAACTGTTATTTCCTAATTCCTTGATATTTTTAAAAGCTGTTTCCTCTCATGATCATTAATTGCAATCATGTTTTTGAGATCTGACAGTCTGTCTTCAGTTTCATTCATGCAGTTTTGCCAGCTTTCAGTGGAATTTTTGATTCCTGAATATCTCCTTGAATCTGTTTGATGTATTCTAATTGTTTCCTGTATTGTTCATTCAAGGTTTCCATCACTTTCCCATGCTCCTCTATTTTTTTTTTAATCTATGTCTTCTTTGGGTACACTCACCAATTCTTTCATTATGTTTATCACTTCTGTTTTTATCTCAGCAATTATTTCTGATCTGATTTCCTTTACAGCTTCCTGGAGTTGTTTACTTCCCTTGCTATCATCTCAGAGATTTCAGGTGTGTAATTTCCAAATTCACCCACATTTATGTCTCTTGGACTTGATCTGGATGGGGTGGAAGTTTCAGATTGTGTTTTGTTCTTTTGTTTGGGCATTTTCTTGTGTTCCTCTGAATCAGCCAGATACCAAGTCTTAATTGCTTCCTGTTTTGGTGGGCTGTCAGGCAGGGTTGCTGTGGGTTCTGGGTCATTGGACACAGTCCCCATGGGCTTCACCGAGGGTTCCCAAATGACTGTGGGTTGCTGGGCACAGGTTCCCAGTTCCTGTGGTCTCAGAGATGGTTCCCAGGTGCGGATGGATCATTAGGTGCAGACTCCCAGTCCTAGCAGGCTTCACTGAGTGTTCCCAGATGACTGCAGGTTGCTGGGAGCAGACTCCTGGTCCCTGAGGGCCTCAGAGATGGTATTCAGGTGTGGGTGGATCCAGTATGGAGCTTTCAAATAAAACCCAAAGTAAAGATTCCATTCAACCCAGATATTCCCCTTCTAGATGTCATCTCTAAAGATTTAAAAGCATTTTCTTACAGTGATAAATGCACACTCATGTTTATAGTGGCACAATTCATAACCTTTAATTCTTGGAAGTGGACTATATGTCCATCAACAGGTGAAATAATTTTAAAAATGTGGTATATACATACAATGAAGTAGTACCCTGCCATAAAAAGGTAAACTCCAATCATTTGTAGGAAACTGGATGCACTTTGAGATTGTAGTGTTAAGTGAATTAAATCTAACACAAGGGATTAAATATCATATAGTTTCTTTTCATAAATGCATTTATTCCACACAAGAATGTAAAAAACATATACTAATAAAAAAGACACTGTCAAATTGCAATTACTTAAGATTGCATTAATTTATATTCTTTTTAAAAAAATTTCTTATTTAAAGAAAAAATTTTGAAACAGAAAGAGGGTAGAAACAATACAAAATCTCAAAAACAAAACAAAACAAAAAACAAAAATAGTAACCAGTAAGAAATCACTAGTTGATAATTACATACTTTCCTCTTAGATGCAGTTGTTCAAGTTACAAAAGTAAAGTCCACAAAGTGGACATCCAAACAGTGAGACTGTAGTCAGTTTTGTTCATCCATCCAACTAAAACTTTAGCAAGATGGTTATTATCCACACACTTAAACATACATGCAGTTATATCCTTTAGAATACTCTCTTTTCCTTTTTTTCTTTACAATAACTATAATCCATTCTCATAAACTACTTAGAAGTTCTACACATGTATAAGTCTCTACACATATACCTAGCCTGTCTGTATTAGAGGGAGAAACAAATCAAAACAAGTCAGCAATACAAATTGCTGGAGAAACACGAAATGAAAAGAACATACAAAAACACAACACTAGGTGATCTATGGTAGTCACTATGATGTCTCTTGTTATTTTCAATAAAATTGTCTATATCATCAAATATAGTATAAACTTAGCATTGCATTACACTATTAATAAAATCTAAACATTGGAGACATTATAGGACTTCAAAGGCAGTTAACAATCAAACCAGAATGGGTATCCTATTGAATCCTGTCATCTTCAGAGTAGTTGCCCCTACTCTCAGACTTGACACTCTCAAGCATATCAGATTCAAATAAAATCAGTCAAGAT
>PVLA01009104.1:0-79629 GCA_004027455.1 Hydrochoerus hydrochaeris
CCAACCCCAGCTTTTTGAGGAATCTCCAGATTGACCTCCACAGTGGTTGCACCAGTCTACACTCCCACCAACAGTGCAGAAGAGTTCCTTTTTCCCCACAGCCTCTCCAGCATTTGTTGTTGGTAGTTTTGTTGATCCTGGCCATTCTTTCTGGAGTGAGATGGTATCTCAGTGTGGTTTTAATTTGCATTTCTCTAATGACCAATGATGGTGAACATTTTTTCATGTATTTATTTGCCATTCGTATTTCTTCATCTGAGAACTGTGTGTTCATCTTGGATGCCGATTTTTGGATGGTAGGTAAAAATCTTGAAGACATAGGGATAGCTAGAGAATTCATGAACAAGAACCAAACTGCACAGGAAATACTTCCTAGAATCAATAACTGGGATCACATCTTATTAAAGAGTTTCTGCATGTCCAAAGAAATCTCCAGCAGAGTGAAAAGAAAACCTACAAACTGGGAAAAAAATCTTAGTGAACAGTCCCTCAGACAAAGGACTTTTGTCTAGAACTTATAAAGATTTTTAAAAAAATCATACCCCCAAAATTCAAAGACCCTGGTGATTTTCAAGCTGTAGGTTACAAACTATTTTGAGTGGCTGCCTCCCTAAAGAAGAGATGGAAGTCTGCTGGATTGTCTTTTGTGAGGTTGCTTTGGGAACAAAATGCTAAAATATAATCTCTTCAAATAATATTTTTTCCTCTTTCCTTTTTCTATCCAAAGATCAATGAAGTACATAAAGGAAAAGGATTTCTTTTTTATTCTTCTGAAAATTACTCTGTGACTTAGTTAATTTTCTCATTGTTGAGACAAGATACCCAATACCTAAAGTTAAAAAGGAGGAAAGGTTTATTTAGCTCACAATTTTTAGGGGTTTCAGTTCATAGGTGGCTGGCTCCAAAGCAAGGTGGTGTGGCAAAGGGGCATCGCAGAGGAGAAACAGTTCATGGAAGACAGAAGAGAGCAGAAGCAAGCAAGCAATGCGGGAACACTAGCCTTCTTTCTGTACTTCATATTTTATCCACCCAGGCTGGGGCACCCTTAACCCTATCCCAGACTATGCCAAACCTTTCAGCAGACTGATTCAGTAATCACAAAGCCTTAATCCCAGCATCACACACTCTAGATCCAGCTAGTTCAGAAAAAGCCCCCAGCTATGACCACATAGGGAGGACATTTAGACACAAGCCATAGTACTCTACATTTAAACAGTTTTGGTTTTGTTTATAAACTGGCATATGCTCACTGTAGATGATTGAGAGAAAAAAGGAGCTGCATTAGATGTTACTTATAGTCCTACTATGGGTTATTTTATTTGCATACATACTCTTGGAATCATGCTTTTTGGAATTGTAAAGTTATTTTAAAATTATTAGTTTTTTTTTTAAAAAAATAAATTTAGACATAGTTTTATGGGTTTCCCCCATTTTACTGCATGATCTTTGAAATTTATTTATTATTTTATATAAATTTGAAATTTATTTCTTTATATATGTTTAAGAATCTACAACTTTTTTCCATTCTACATGATACTTGATTAAAATGCTAATGACATGAATCTCTGACTCACCATGAACTGTTTCCTTAGCTCAAATCATAAGAAACGAGATCAAAGCCCAGAATGTTAATATATTGCACTGCTACTTTCCAGGAAGACAGTACCAAGTCCCACTTCCACAGGTATTAAAGTGCTTGATTCATCTCATTGTGACAGCATTAATGATTTCCAAAGACCTTTCCAGATTGTGTAATGAAATATCAAAATTTCTTTGAAAAAAAGTTCAAATTTTTAAGTACTATTGCCAGTTACCAGGCTTAGTGTTTTACATTCATTATGTTCATTAATTCTGACCAACCTCTGTGGAATAAATATTATTTTTGTTTTGTGTATGAAGCCTTGAGGGGAAGAATGTCCTTGATCCAAGAGTTCATCAATAGTAGATCTCAGTGTCAAGCTTGCACACAGGAACTTCTGGGAGTTGCTCTCCCAATTTCTCTCCTGTGCTTCTCTGCTTTGTACTTTGATCTAATGAAGAGCAACATGTTTTTAACATTCATGTTTCTCTCTGATTACAAATGTAATTTGAGTTCACTGCAAAACAGCAGACATCCAGAGAAGACAATAAATATACAGCTACCCAGAGTCAGCCACCAGTAAGTCTGCATGTATAATATCTAATTTTCCTTTCTGTCTTTTGTATATGTGTATATAATTTATATTAGCATATCATTTACATGGCTTAATGTTTTTCAGTCTATGCCAGTCTGGGTAATGTACAAGATGATGCTAAGGAGATACATAATACTTTATTATAAAGCCTACCAAAATTTAATTAAATAAATTCCACAGTGCTGTACACTTAAATTTTCCCAATTTTTTCATTTATGAATAACTTTAGAAAAGATATATGTATTAAATAAGTTAATCATAGGGGTGCTGGGGAATCAAACAGCCAGCTCGCCACAGGCTGAGAATCAAACATCCACCTCCACCCCGCCCCCCGTTAGCAAGTGGGAGCCAGAGATCTGAGCATCTCTTGTGAGTTTGACTGTATGCAATATAGCAGATAAGGGAGATTTCCTTCTACCTTCTCTTTGAAGGCAAATATTTTTATCACTGTTTTGCTTTGTTCTGATTAATGCTATTGCTCTATTCAATATTCTGTTTTGATAAGTTCTATAATGTTCTGTATTTCTTTTGATTTTGCTCTCCCTGATTGAAAGAACAATTATTTTGAAGATAACGAGATACACTATGGTACCTATTACTGTCATCCCGGTAACCTGCTGTGAAGTTCTGTACCAATTTCACTACACTATCTCAATTGGCTTTGTTCCATCTTGTTCTGTTGTATTTTACTACCTTCAAAAAAAAAAGTTAATCATAGAACTAATGGAAGAAGTAACAAAACTAAATGTTTCTGAAGCATTTCATATCACTACCCAGCACTCAGTACTAAGTACTATAAGAGCTACATATGCTTTATCCTCCTTCAGCCACCATGACCTTTCCACTCCCAAGCTGTAAACATTTTTTGTGTCTGTTTTCATAATCTGTGGGCACAGTGCTCAAAATAGAAGGGGCTCAAAATGGGGGAGGAGGGAGGATAAAGAGAGAGGAGGGGGAGGGAAGATAAAGAGGAGGGGAGGAGGGAAAATAGGAGGGGGAGGAAGCTACCAGGGATCCAGGTAGGTCTGGTTGATGTGCAGAGCTCCAGCTTCCCATCCCGTGATTTTGACCTGGAACCATCCAGCATCCCAAATTCTGTGTCTCTCACAGCATTAAGAATCAGATTTTAACCTTTCTGCTCAATGTCCCCAGTCCTGGTCCTGACATGTATATGTTCAAGATGATTTTTAGTGTCATAGTGAAGGGATTTCAGGGCTAGAATCATTTCCAGCTAATGGTATGACATTAGTAGTTGATAGATTTAGTTTCAGCCTCAGGAGCTAAGTCCAGCTCAGTCATCTGGCTTCAACAACGTGGTAACTTAGTTCAAAAGGACCACTCAGAAAACAGAGCTGCCAGTTGCTGGCTCGCTGCTCCTCAGATAAGGAAGGCCACTGCCTTGGCTTACTTTCTGAGCATAATGTGCTCACAGCATCTGCCGAGACTCACTGCTTACAGAAGACAAAGACCCACCTTGAGCCAGCTTAGGCGGAAAATGGCATCCATGTGACTAATTCAAGTAGCTCATGTAACTGAAACTTCCCAGCAACAGGGTTGGGTCAGGGCACAGGCAAAAATGTTCCTAGGTCCTTTCCCTGTGAGCCTCTGTGTTGCTACTATGCATCCTTAAGTCCTCCCCACACAGTGGTCCAGCAGATCCCCCCATCTTCCCAGGAGATCAACCCCAGCAGAAGTTTCTCTTTTAATTTTATTTTCCTTTTTTTTTTTCTAACAGTTCAAAGCTGACCCATTGGACTGCCTCCAAATCATCCATTCCTAGGAAGTAGAGGGCTCCCATTGCCTATTCCTAGAACATCAGAGGTGGAGTTGGCCCCAATTACATAGACTATGTGTGGAGAAGGAGTAATTCCCCAAAGGAAAATCAATTCGTGGAGCCAAAATGAGAAGGATGGATGTTGTGGTGGTTGACACTGTGTCAACTTGGGAGGGTTTGGCCAGATATTTTATTAAACGTTCTTCGGAGTGTTGGAGTGCTTCTGCAAGGGCCTTGCTAGGTAAGATTTGATAAGGGCCTTTCTAGATAAGATTTTTTACTCAATCAAATTGGTAGATTGAGTAAAGTAGACGAACCTTTGTCATTGTGCATTTAATCAGCTGAAGACCAGAATAGAGAAAAAAGCTCATTCTTCTACTTTCTATCTGATTGCGTTTGAACTGGGACACTGCTCCTTCCTGCCTTTGGCTTCTCAAACTGCAGCATCAGCTCTTTCTGAGTCTTGAGGCTGCTAGCCTGTGAAGTGGAATTTACACCTTTAGTTCTCCCAGTTGTCAGGCCTTCAGACTCAGACTGGAATGGCACTGTCAGCTCTCCTGGGTCTAATGCTTGCTCCCTTGTCCTGAAACTCTCAGTTAGAGCTTGTCAGACTCTGAAACTATGTGTGTCAATTCCTTATAATGAAACTCATTCCACATATATGAACATTCTATTGCTTCTATATATTTGGAGGACCTTGACAAATACAGAAATCCAAATAAAATAAACTCTCTAGTTCTTCCCTCTACACTCTCTAGTTCTTTTCCTTATCCCGCTCTGTACCTTTTTATTCCCAGTGTTTTATCTTCCAATCTTCTGTCCTTCTGTCCTTAAAATTTGTGGGTAGCCAGCTCCCTAGTGCATCCTTATCTTCTCCTATAAAACTTTTCCTTATGTTATTCTAGGAGTTAACCCTCAGCTTTCTCATTTTGATTCTAGGTAGTTTTCCACTGCTTCCTTAACTTTAAGGGAGAAAAGAAAATATCTTTTGGGGTACTTACTATGTGTAAAACACTATGTTAATATTTGATGGAACATGGGTGGGATATGCTGGGCTCCTTGTCTCTCAAGTAGGGCAAATCAGATAATCATGATGCTCCTTCCTCCCCAGCCTCACTTTCTGACTCATCACTAATCAGGAAGTTCACCATATTTCTTAAAACCACACTCAGTTCCCAGAACTGCAGTTAAGATAGTAATTAAGTTCTGTGGCCGATGACAGTAAATCAGAGTAATGGCTAGAAAGAGCAGGAATTAGCTCACGTGGTAAGCTAGAGGCAAGCCATGCCAAAGGCAGCTCCTTTGGACTACAACCTGCTGTAGTAGACCCAGCACTGAAGATAGCACTGCTACATCTGACTGGTGACATCAATTACAGCACCAAGGATGCTATGACCCATCCCCACACCTGTCTGCTTCCTGTAGAGAAGCCAATCTAGCATGATGCAAACATGCTATCAGAAGGCCCAAAATGAAACTGGTGCCAACAAGGACCCCACATGCAGTTGCAGGAAAGCCATTTCCGTTCTCTGGGTTTGTTTCCTCCTCTGTAACTTGAGGTGATGGGTCTGCAAGGTTGACTACAAGGTGGTGTAGGCGCAACATACTTCAAACACCCCCATACCTGAGTTTGCATTCTATTATTGCAGTCTTGCAATTCTTAATGATTCTCAGTGCATGCCCCAACACTTTCACTTTGTACCGGTCCCTGCGAATTATATAACTGGTTTTATGGGGGTAGAGTAGTGGTTCTACTGGAATTCTTCTATGGGACAAGAGATTCAAGATTGTGTTGGTTTTGGAGGAAAAAAGAATTAACTTTTAAATTAAGTTAAATAAGTTTCCTTTTAAAAAGGTGTCTCAGTTTTTACTTTATCAGTATGCTTTGCCACACTACAGGAAAAGAGTCATTTTCTAAATGTTTTTGACTGCAAAGCTAACTGCTGTTCTATACCTTGTGTCTTTTTAAGATGTATTGTCATATAACAAGTGCTGCACAATGCATTATGTTGCTTGCTTAAGTATTTGTGAACTCTAACAAGCTATACTTTTTTTTTTTTACTAGAATGATTTATGGGAAAAATTCAGAGGAATAAACCTAGAATTAAAGACCAGAAACAGGGTCAAATTCTGCACACAAAGATGAATATCATCATTTCTAGCTCCCGTTATAAGAGTTATATTGATCTTTTTTCATTAAAGTCCATATTAGACCAAGTTCCCCTGAAATTTTGTTAATGTTATTCTGCCTACCTTAATGTCTTCATCATGCTAATAAATTCTTATTTTTTCTTCATCAAAATATATCTTGAACTTACATACCTTTATAGTTCCAGCTTCACTGTGGACGTATTTCATGAATGTGTAATGCATATGTGTAATATGTATAATAAGACATATTGTCACAAGTGAAACAATGCTATGGTTTCTTAATTCACCTCTTGGCTCCAGCCCATTCTCTACATGGTACTTTGACTTGACTTTTTTTAGTAGGACACATTTGCAGTAACCATACATGTTACATTTATTGGGAGTTTGCTCATGTACATTACATATCTTAATACTTTTTTCGCCTTCTTCCCCCCTAAGCCCTCTTTGCTCTCTTCAACTCTTATTTCCCTTACCACTTGCAAAAACTATTTGTTATTTCTCTAATTCTAATTCCCTCCCTCATCCATCCATCTATTGTTCCCTTCTAATTTGAAAAAGATCCTCCTACTTTCTATTAGCTGTCTTTTCTTATAGCTTTATTTATATTTTGAGTTTCTCATGGAAGAGAAAACATGTATTATTTAAACCTCTGTGTCTTATTTATTTCACTTAACATACATTATTGAGGTACATTCATTTACCTACAAATGCCTTGTTTGTACTCCTTTATGGCAGAGAAATACTGGAGTATTCTCTGCTATAAAGTGGTATAAATGGGGAAGAATTTGTTAGAGTTCTTTATATATTTTAGATATTAGTCTTCTCTGAGAAATAATGGGCCAAATTTTTTCCCACTCTGAGGTTTGTTTTGCACTCTATTAGTTGTTTTCTTTGATATGCAGAAGGTTTTAAATTTTATATGATCTTATTTGATCCTCAGTACTATTTTCTATGCAACCAGGGTTCTGTTCAGAAAGTCCTTGCCTATGCCTATGTATTCAAAAGTTTTGCCTGTTTTATCTTTCAGCAGCTTAAGTATTTCTCTTTCAACATTTAGTTCTGTGCCCTATTTTGATTTTAGTTTAGTACATGGTGAAATATATGGGTTTAGGCTCAGTGTTCTGCAGGTGTGTGTCTAATTTTCCCAGCACCATTTATAAAAGAGGTTATCTTTCCTCCAGTATATGTTTTTGGCCCCTTTGTCAAATATCAAATAACTGAATGTATCTGGGGTAGTTTCTGGTTCCTCTGTTCTTTTCCACTTATCCACATGTCTGTTTTTGTGCCTGTAGTATGATGTTTATATCACTATAGCTTTGAAATTTAACTTCAAATCTGAGATTGTCATACCTCCTGCTTTGCTATTATTGAGAGTTGCTTTTACTCTTCTGGTGGTCTTTTGGTTCCACATGAATGTTTGTATTGCTCTCTAGATCTGTGAGGAATGCTGTTGATATTTTGATTGGGATTTTGTTAAATCTATGTATCAGTTTTGAAAGTATGGCAATTTTGATTACATTGGTTGTACCTCTCCAGGAACAGGGGATAGCTTTCAATTTTTTGATGTCCTTTTCCATCTCTTTTTTCAGAGTGATCCAATTTTCATTGCAGAGGTTTTTTCATTTCCTTAGTTAATTCCTAAATATTTAATTTTTCTTGATGCTACCATGAATGGTATTGTTTTCTTAATGTCTTTCTTGGTGAATTTATTATTAGTGTATAAGAACACTATTGGTTGTTGTGTGTTGATATTGTTGCTACATCGCTGAATTTGATTATCAATTCTAGGATTCTTTATTGGAATTTTTTAGGTCTTATAAGTAGAGGATCACATCATCTGCAAATAATGTTACTTTGACTTTTTCCTTTCCTATACACATTCCTTTTCCTTTGTTTGATTGCTCTGACTAATGTTTTATGTACTATGTTGAACAGAAGTGGTAACTGGACACCTCCTTGTCTTATTACTTGATTTTAGAGGAAAAGCTTATAGTTTTCTCCATTTAATATGATGTTGATGGTAGGTTTGTCATAAATGGATTTTATCAGATTAAGATAAAGTCCCTCTATATTTATTTTCTTCAGGGTTTTAATTATGAATGGATGTTAGATTTTCAAAGGCTTTTATATGTCTATGAAACTGATATGTGATTTTTGACCATGATTCTGTTTATGTGGTGGATTATGTTTACTGATTTGCATATGTTGTGCCAACCTTGTATCCCTGCAATGAATCCTACTTGGTCATAATGTATGACTTTTTGATGATTGTTTGCATTCTGTTTGCCATTATCTTGTTGATGGTATTTACATTTATGTTCATTAGTGAGAATGGCTTTTATTTTTCTTCTTTGGTTGGCTCCTTATCTGACTTTGGAATCAGAGCAATGCTGGCTTCCAGAAATGATTTTGGATCTAGCAGTGAATCCATCTGGTCCTGGACTTTTCTTTCTTGGTAATTTTTATTACTGCTTGAATTTCATTATACCTTATTGGATAATTTAGGTGTTTTAATTCTTATTGGTTCAATTTTTGAAATTCAAATGTATCTATACATTTCTCCATTTTTTCTGAATTCTCCAATTTATTAGTGGATAAGTTTGTGGAAGTAGTTGGTAATCTGAATTTCAGTAACGTCTCATGATGTCACCTCTGCCATTTCTAATTACATTGATTTCTAATCTATATTTCATCTTTTCCTTCTTTTTTTTAAAAATAAGATCAGCTAAAGGTTAGTCTGTCTGTTTTGTTTTCAAAGAACTAGTTTTTTGATTCATTGATTTGCTTTGTACCTATTTTAGTCTCCATGCTATTGATTTCTGTTCTGATTTTTATAATTTCTTTCCTTGTACTGTTTGAATACAGAATGTTCATCTTTTTCTAGAATTTTTATCTGCATCATTAAGCTATTTACTTGGGCTTGCTCTGTCTTTTTGATGTCATTAATAATATCTATACATTTTTTTCTGCTTTCATTGTGTTCTATAAGTTCTGGTGTGCTCTATTGGCATTATCATTTTATCCTAGTAGCTAACTTATTTCATCCTTAATTTATTCTGTGGCCTATGGATTATTCAATAATGTTTTGTTTAATTTCCATGCATTTGGATAGTTGTGCTTTCTTTTGCCACTGATTCCAGTTTTGATGAACTATGATCTCATAATATACATGGGGTATATTCTTTTGTATTTACTTAAACATGTCTTATTGGATAATATGTGGTTTGTTTATCCATGTATTGCCAAGAAGAATATGTATTCTGTTGTTGGGTGGAACCCACTATGTACAGTGTATCTATTAAACATGGTATATCTATTAAATCTTATTAGAAGATTTCATTCAACTGATATTTCTTTGTTGACTTTTTGTTTAGTTAATCTGTCTGCTTTGGATAGTGGGGTATTAAGGCCCCCCACTACAATTGTATTAATATTTACATGATATTTTATGTCCAGTAGTGATTGTTTTGTGAAGTTGAGTGCACTATTGTTTGATGTATGTATCTTTATAAGTGGTGCATTAAGGCCAGTTTCCAATCAGTTTTGACTTAAAGTCCAGTTGTCTCAAAATAGAGTAGTTACTCCTGCTTGTTTATAGGTTCTTATTGCAGGGACTATTGTTTTCCATCTTTTGATTTTTAGTCTATGAATTTCTTTTTTGGTTAAATGTGTTTTTGTATACAGCATATCAGTGGACCTTGTATTGACCTATAATCTGGGTCCTTTAACTGGTGAATTGAGGAAATTTGCAGTAATGCTTGTAACTGATAGATACTGACTTATTCCTGTCACTCTATTATTTTCCTGGTGCTGATTCCCTTTCTTTCTTTTCTACTTGATTGATAGCCATGCCTGGCATATTCATTCTACTGGACATTTTGGCATGATTAGCTTTATTTTCTCTTTGTAGATAAACTTCAGTAGTTTTTGGAGTGCTGGTTTGGTGGTCATGAATTTCTTTAAGTGCTCTTTATCATGAAAATATCTTGCTTCTCCATCAATTTTGAAGGATAATTATGTGAGAAATATCAGTCCAGATTGGAAGTTATTTTATTTTAGAGCTTGAAATATGTTAAGCTCTTCTTGCTTTTAAAGATTGTGTTTGTAATTCTGATGGGTTTTCCTTCATAAGTGATTTCTACTTTTATTTAATAGCTTTTAAGATTCTGTTCTTGTGTTAAATTTCTACTATTATAACTACAATGTGTCTTAGAGTGGTTCTTCTCTGTTTATGGCTATATGGGATTCTATATGCCTCACTTATCTGTATCTTAAATTCTTTTTCCATATTTTGAGAGTTTTCTGTTATTACCTATGTAAACAGGTCTTTTATGCCCTTTGTACAGTCTTCTAATTTTTCACTAATTCCAGTTAATCTTTGATTAGTCTGTTTTGCATTATTTGATTAATTTTTCATGTTTTCTTTCTGTTTTTAAAGTATATTTCATTAAATGATCACCTACCATGGCTCTTTTTCTAGATCTGACATTGTCCTCACATTGGTTGCTTCTGCTGCTCATGCTTTCAACAGAATTTTTAATCTCTTGAATTTCTGTTTTAAACTTTTTTGTGGATTCCAATTCTTTCTTATGCTAGGCATTCATAATTTGTATGTCTTTCTTTAGCTCTACTAGTTTTTTTAGTTTTTTTTTGCTAGACTATCTGATCATTTCTTTCATTAGGATCATTATGAGGTTAAATATTCTATGAATTCACCAAACACCTTGCCTATTTGTTTTGTTACTTCCAATGTTGCGTTTTCAGGTATTTTGATTGTGTGGCTCTTTGATTTTTGTCCCCTTGATACCCCTCTTGGTTGGTTTTGGGGAAGTTGGGAATTTTCAGATGCACTTTGTTACCTTGTCGTCTCACATTTTTATTTTTTGTTTTCTTGTTTGTTTTCAGTGCTAAGATTAGAGACTTTTTAGTTAATGTCAACTATTCATGTATGTTCTTGGTACGTAGCTAACTACTGGTCTTTGCCCTGGTCCCAGGATCCAACCACCTCCATTTATTTGAGAGGAGAGGTTGTGACTTATTTAGCCCAGTACCCCCATTTTTGGAAATGGGCTGCAGTATTGTTAATGACCTCCAGGCAATTCAGATGTTGGCTTCAGAGAAAACCAATTGACAGCAACAACCATGTTACTTTGGCTAAAGTAGTAAAACCTGCAACAACAATAACATCAAATACAAACTGAATATTGACTAACCTGAAGAGCCAATAATGTACTACTCTTAATTATAGAAAAGAGATCTATAGTTAGAGTAAAAATATTACGACAAACTGGATGTTGGTTGACAGTAAATACATACTCAATAGAACAGCTTTGCCTCCATTTAGCAATAGAATGGTGTTCAATCACAGTGATAAATAATTGCCTATGGATTCATAAAGCTTAATGGTTATATTTGTAAGCATAAATATTCAAGGGAAAAGGAGCATGAAAACATAGAATTTGAAATATAAAGCAATGAAATATGGGAAGAAGGTGATAAAAGTGAAATAAAGGATCCTCTTAAGAAGAAAAAGGAGGGGCTGGGGGTTTAGCTCAGTGGCATAAGTGCTTGCCTTGCAAGCATGTGGTTGTGAATTTGATCCCTGGTACCGATTAAAAAAAAAAAGAAGTAAAAGGAAATTAGTATGTTTTTTAGAAAAAAATAAACCATGAAAAACCAAGAAGAAAAATGATAAACATTTTAAAAAAGAGAGTAAACTAAAAGAAAATTAAAAATAAGGGACAAACTAAAAGCAAAAAAAAAAAGAAAAAAGATGACTTAAATAAAATAATAATAATAAAGGTAGAAAAGAAAATGGTAGATAAAGTTCTAAATACTACCCTCCACAAAAAAGTAGAAGAGAAAAAAATTGGATCAAAAGAAGAAAGAAAAAATTATTATATATTCTCTTCAAGAGGATGAGTGACTTTCTTCCAAGACCTGAAGTGTTTGGAATTCAGTAAGTTACAGTCCTCTCTGCCCTGCTTGATAGACTGTAGGTCTATGAGGTGATCTCTGTCACAAACCCCCCGTCACAAGTGGTCCGCATGTCTATAAACCCCCATCCATGGCAAGTGTCCAGGCTGAGACTTGCCCCACCCATGTTGGTAGATGGGGTAGCAATCAGACCACTGGTCTCCTCTGGATATAGTAGCAGAGCAGAGGCTCAAGCAGATGTGTGGGCTCAGTGCCATTCCCTTCAGGTAGTCACCTCTGAAATTCAGACCTGCTGAACCTGGCTTCTCACCACAGAATGCAGGCTTCATATCCTTCCTGACTTAAGCTTGAATTTGTCAGAGGATATAAAGAAATGTATGTCTAGCTCTCACCCTCTCACAGTCTGTCTCCTGTAGCTATCTCTCACCCAGTCACCCTCTCACAGTCTGTCTCCTGTAGCTATCTCTCACCCAGTCACTGTGGTAGAATAACACTTTAGTCCTGGAGTCATGCTGTATATAGGTTTCCTGTGGCCCAGTCCCACATAATCAACACCTTTCCCAAACAGCACCTGATTAAACTATGCCTGGAAATATGGTGGGCACCACACTATATTTCTTCTCCAACTCTATCCTGCTGTGGAGAAGTCACTCTTAGGGTAAAAACCCATACTGTGTGTGGTTTTTTTTTTTTTAGGTTTATACAAACAATGGAATTGTCTTGGGTCTAGCACTGTTGGTTCACCTGTTATATCTCCCTGAAGCAGTGGACTCATCTGAGTGATCTTACCTCTTCTCTGGGACATTGGGATCTTCCTTTACAAGGTCAGTGGTTTGCTGGTCACCGGTGCTGAGAGAGACAAACATGCAGAGCTGGGTAGGAGTCGGTGGTGTTCTTGCATGGCATGTGCCAGGTGCTGCCTCTAACATCTTTTCTTTTCAAAATGCAAACTGGCCTCATGCTACTGCCCGGCTTGAAACCCTTCAAAGGCCCTGCTACATTGAGGAGGAAACCCACACTCCTTATCGTGATTAAATGCCTTGTGAGACCTGGACCTCAGCTGCTTCTCCAGTCTTGTCCAGTCCTGGCCTGCCCACTGCTCCTATTTTCAAGCACAATGAGTTTAGGGGTATTTTCTTTTATAATCTGGGTTATATTTTTGGTTTTCCTAAGAAAAAATTACCTTTGCTTTTCAAAGGCTGGTTCTTCCTCATCCTTTATATCTCCACTAAAAAGCACCCTTGAAAGGTCTTCCTTGATTGCTTCTCTAAAGGAGGAACCTCACTACCAGCACCATCCAGTTAATGCTATTGCTATATCCTAGTCCTTTAATTCTTAACATCCATGAAAATATAATAAATTTATTATTTTCTCATTGTCTTAGTCAAGGCTAGAATGCAGACACCTCAATGAGGGGGACTATGTCTCTCTTATGTCTACAGTTCTTTGCAAATACCTGGCACATAATAAATGTTCACTGAATATTTGCTGGCTGACTGACTGAATAAATGAATTCCTAAAGGTCTGTACTGTATACTTGTTCTGTATCTATGATGTGTCTTCTAATTGTTTTCTAATTAGAGCTCATATCTCCAGTTTTTGAATCCTGAATGTTTCCTTCATAGTTCTTGGTTCTGCTTGTTTGTTATTAGTGTGCTTATTATATACTTCTAGTTTCTCAAGGTCCTGGAGCAAGATTTTACAAAATTGTTTCCTGTAGCCATGCCAGTACAGAATCAGTGTCAACAAGTTTGATTGACTTGATTAAGTAAAGAGCCATCAATAAAATAGGCAACCAAAAATTTGTTAAAGAGTTTTATCTAAAAATAAAACCATAATAAATACTGAACTCCTTGCCAACAGTGAGCTCATTTCCCAGCCATTTTAGCAGTCTTGGAGAATGGCCTGAGCACTGATCTCCACTCACCCAAATCATCTTCATTCCTCACTCCAGGCTTGGGAGATGAATGGCCAATGGTGGAGCCCTGATGGCTGGGCTCCCCACCTGCAGGTGCTCCCTCCACTGCTCCTGGCTTCAGTTAATGGCCCTCCCCTGGAAACTTTCAAGGAGAAATTGCTGTGGGCACGAGGTCTGAACAGTGCTCCTTTTCTCTGAACATTTCATAAGATTCCTCCACTTAAGCAGGAAGACTGGATATTTGAGTGTCTGTATTGGCTAGCATACTCAATGTGAGTAACCATTTCCATTGAATTTATTTTGTTCTAATTTTAAGAGTAAAAATACATACCTGACAATGTTTATGCGATGGTGATAATATCTGCCTTAACTTTACATGTATACATCAGATGCTAAATATAGTTAAATCCCTTCCTTTCCTTCCACTTCAACTAAGAGCTATGCCTTTGATCCCTGGGATGCACCACTTTAGAGGATAAAATTTGAATTTGTGAAAAGAGATGAAATTATATTAAACAATACACGAGTATTTCAAGTGCATATGACTGACAAGTACAAGTGTGTTATATGAAGGGAAACATATTTACTATGTATTTTGATATGATAACTAAACAGCCAACAAAATAATGTGCAATTGGCAACATTATTTTTGCACCAGGAAGAGAATCCAATTGGAACCTTGATCTCAATATATACAGAAGGGACTTACCTACTTAATGTGAGTTTGTGAGAAGAAAAGTCCTGTAGACATAAAGAGGCAATCAGATGAAATTTTATTACTTATTTCAGGAATAAGAATGAGCTTAATTTGAGGCAAATGATGGGTAATACCACAAGTAGCAACTTCTTTTAATTTACTTTTGCCATGGAAAGAGTAAGAGATTTCCATTAGCACATCTGGAAGCCTGCTGAGGTCAGTCCCCATTATTTATTAAATAAACTTGTGAAGGATAGATGAATAAATTAATTCCTGAAACTTGAAAGCCTGAAACAGATATTGTACTTCAAGATCAGTAAGGGACAGGGATTTAGCTCAGTGGTGTGCGTGCCTGCTTGGTGAGTGCAAGGTTGTGAGTTCAATCCCTGGTCCCCTCCACCAAAAAATGAGGCATAACTGAGAACTGCTTCAAGTTAAAAATGTAATGTTCCACTTCTAGATCAGTAAAACAGGGACTGAATTACATTAAAGATTTATTCTTTCATTTTGACCACTATTTCTTGGACACAGTTATGGAAAACAGATTACTTGGTGACAGACCACATCTTACAGGAACTTATTGATGGTTCAGGAAGTACCTGAAACTAAAGTTTTATTTGCCTTCAAAAATGTGATGAGATAAATTCCGCTGTAGACCAAATGAAGTATAGGCCTAAAGAACCACCAAGGCATTCATTAGATACAGCATTATTTCCAAAAAACCTGACTTTGGTTTGGGGGAGAGTAGCTTCCAGATCATTACCTGTAGGCCTGGTGTTTCCTACTCTATGTGTATGATATTTTCCCCATTTCTTCATTACAAATGGGCAGGAGAACTAAAAAGAAAACCAAAACTAAAAGAAACAAAGACACATCCTTAGAAGGTCACATACATACAATAATAATGCATGGAATCTGAGATAAATCTTTTATAGGGATCATGGTTTTACGAGGGTTCCCTAGAGCAACAGGTTTGATATTATATGTATATGATTAAATATTATATATTACATATATTTAATATTACATATGATAAATATCTGATTTATAAAAGATTTCTTAAGTAGGCTTGCAGTGGTCACTTGTGAAATCAAGGATGAAAGAATACAAAATAGCTATCCATGTGCTGGCCGACTGTAGGGTCTACTCTAAAGTCAAAGGCCTAGAACTCACTGCAGAGTCCAGTGGAATCTGTGTAAGAAAATCATAGGGTCTGCATTGGAAAGCCAAAGAGTTAGTTCTGGCAACCTGAAAGAATCGCAGATGAATGTCCAGAGGCAATGGCAAGGACAGGCATTCCTCTGAAGAAGCAAAAAGGAAAATATTCTTCTTTCCCTTTTAATTCCACCCATGATAAATCCTATAGGCTCGTGCCAGCCACATCCAGGGTAGATCTTCCCCCTGCCCAGTCTGTGGCCTTCTGTGTCAGTCATCCCCACACACACCCAGAACTGTGCTTCATTAATTCGCTAGGAATTTCTTAATCCATTCAAATTGACATACCAAAATTAACTATCACAGCTGTCATTTAAAATAATTGTCTTTAAAGTTTTGTTTGATTTTAATATGGCATGTGAATTGGCTAAACATTGCAAATTTTTGTTTCCCTTTATGATTATAATTGATAGAAAATTATATATATATATATATATATATATATATATATATATATATATGCTTTCCTGTTAATGAAATGTTATTTTAACAGGATACCAAAAAAAAAAAAGAATATAAAAAAATAGTCATCATCTCTGACATAAGAGCAAATACAGCAAAATGATAGGAAACTAATGCAACAAGTTCCAGAAGGCTGGCATCTCAGAGGATCCTCCCCAGCTATTTACTTGTTTCTCTTCCCAGCCCGCCACTGGCTGCCTTAGTGGCACAGTGGCACCAGCGCTATTTGTTAGATGTGGCAGTTTATTAAATGAAACAGTGGAGTTCACTGTAATGGAGACCCACACAGTCACTGAGTGAAAGCACAGGTTGGTTAAGGGAAGCATATTAAAGACGACTGTGGTGTTGATACAGCACAAAGTAGCTCTGCTGAAGGGTTTTAACTTTCTTTTAGCAGAGTGCAGACCACTTCACATAAATATGGGACAGAGTTCTCCGAGACCTTCTTCAAGTTTAGCGAATAGATTTGAGCATGCTTATCAAAATGGCTACATAAATATTTTTTGTTGCCCATTTCAGCACATGCTAATTAGAAAGGCTCTTTGAAAACAATATTTTTATCTGTACCTCCAAATTCATCTATACTCATTAGCTGCTCAATTAGGCGAAACAAACTTTTAGTTGCAAGCCAGGGGCTTAATTTAATTTGCCTGGGATAAGCAATTGGCCCTGACTGTGAAAACCTGCGTCTTTTTAGAAATTAAACCAGTGTAGCAATGCAAAAACTCTTAGAATACAGTATGGAAATTGAAGCTGACCGTAGTTAATATCGCATGGGAAATTCAAACAGACTTAATAGCCAATAGGCACACACATTAGTCACATTCCTTGATGTTGCTCTTTATGGATGTGTGTGTGTGCTTCGCTGCAGTCCTGTGGATTGTAAAGCAGAACAATTCAAGTGACTTCTGTCAGAGGAAAGAAGCTTTTTGTTTGATTATGCCTGGGTAAGTGGTTAGATCAAGCAAGAATAGAGTAAAAGAAAAGTTGTCTTTATAAATCCTTAGCCTAATGAATATTTTTGTCATTCGGAATGTAAATTCTATTGAAACACTTTTCAGTTATCATAAAATTTATTTAAGTCTTTCTGTTTAGCAAAACATACTTTGCCTATATGCAAAGCAAAAACATTATAATTTAACATTCTAAGATATTGTATTCCTTTGTTTTTAATCATTCAAACAAGATTCGAGGCACAACTGTTTTAAGATAAAAGTGAAGTTAGATTCTTTGCAGCATGTAAAATGAATATACTTGGATATGAAGCACATTCCTAGAAAAAATTAGAGGAATCCATAAGGAAAACTATTTCCACTGAAAGTTGCTGACACACATGTTATGTAAAAAATCAGGAAGAACCATGACTAGGGCATCAGAACCTCAGGTGTGAGCCCTGGCTCTGATCTGAAATTAACTGTGTGACTTTCTTTAAGTCACTTGCCTGTGTTGTTTTGGTTTCTAGATATGTGAAAAGGTGAGAGAAATAACATGCCTTCTGTAACCCACAGGACTGTCTATCAAAAGAGAAAAAAATGGAAGCAATTAATATATTCAGATGGGAAAGTTTGCACCAACGGTGTGAGAGCTGTGAGGTAGAAGAAAAGTAGGAGAAGAGAGAATTTGGAAGTGGTCAGTGAAAAGTGGTGTCCAGATAGAGAAGCACGCACTGACAGAAGAGCAGCAATGGGCTTGATGAGTAGAGAGATGCTGGCTCAGGACTGAGAAGAAACCCACCGCAGTGGGATGTCTGTGACCACTCGGAGATGGTGCAATCTTCTAATCTGACCATGTCCTTCTTTGGTCGACTGTCCTTACACTGCAATCTGTGGCAGGGTGGATTTTATTAAAAGTCCTCAGGAGGTCAGGACGGAGGAGGGATCAGTGAGAATAACTGCATTGCATTGATGACTGAGTCTCCTGCCAGGCCTGGTAGATGAGAACAGGCCATGTGGTGGCTGAGAGTGATGAAGTGATAATTGAAGCGACAGAGTAGAGGGAACAGAAAACCACTGGATGTTCAGTTCTCAAAGCTTTTTGACATGTGGATTTATCCAGCAAGAAGAAGGACTAAAGAGATGCGATTGGCTCATGAGCTCTCATTTCTGGACTTGCTTGCTTAATTGCCAGCAAGGGAGTGAGGCTGCTTGCAGGTAAGGTGCCAAAGTTAATACAGGTGAGTTATGTTAAGAAATTAACAAAAGATGAATTTCAAGCAACTTGATGAAAACACAGCCTGCTGATAAGATCCACTGGACTGTGAAATAGTCTTTCAGTGGAAAAGAGAGGGAGTGCCATCATTTAAGATATTTAAAACAAGACTAGCTAAAGAATCTGCTGGAATCTTACCCAGAAGAGAAAATTCAGACCTGGCAAAATATGAGAGAGCTGATGTCTGTGAGCTTTCACACCTCTCATTCTTGGTGTCAAAAAGTTGTGGTCAAACCCCTGAACATTTTCACACATCTATTTAAGAATAGGTCATTCAGGTAATCTCTAGTATTCAGTGCCAGTTGTGGAATTATGAGCAGATGTTGCAAAACAGCAGAAACTACCTTTTGGATTCATATCTTCTTGTCTCTCACTCTAGTTTTATCTCTGGAAAAACGTGAATATATTTTTAAAGGGCAAGTTGGGTGGTGATAGAATTGGAGGAAAAAAGAAAGAATAAAAAATGCCTTAAGAGACAAAGCTTCACACTTTCTTATTTACATCAGAGGGACAATTGTAAATACTCAGCTTTAAATGCTGTAGACTTTGCCATGATCTGACTATTATGAGGTTTTGCCCAATCAGAATAATTGTCAACTGTTAATTATGCATTTGACGCCTGATGTGGAAGCACATGCGTCTAATCTTTCTACTCAGAAGGTTGAGGTAGGAAGATCACAAAATCTAAGCAACCTGAAGAACTTAAAGAAGACCTTTCTCAAACATGAAATTCAGTGGTAGACATCAGTGGCACAGTTCTCAGTGATAGTGCTTTTCCAGCACGCATTGAGGCCCTTGTTTTAATCCCTGGTAAACCCCTCCCTCACTTATTCATTTGAGCATTTAGTTCAACAAATGGATATTTCCAGACCATTTTCTCTTGCCACCTATGTTTCTAGCCTGTCCCTTGGTTATTTCTGGCAGGGTGAATCTTAACCTTGATAAAACTGACATTTGAGAAGAAACACATGTGGGAGGTCTGACAGAATGGAAGGGATAAGAGTGCTCCCTTGAAACATCATAACAACCATCTGTCAGCTCTGGATCTCTGGTCTAGGCTAATTGGGAAAAGACAGGTGCAGACTGAAGTTGAAAACACACTTTGACTGGATTTGTCAAAGTTAGTCTCACTTGATTTCCATAAGATACTAAACAAAGGATGAGAACTGGTCCCATGAGAGTGGTGTTCTCTTTGCTTGTTGCTGACCCACAATCCTTTGTGGAAGAAGAAAAAGAACCACAGGCAGGACTTGGGAAACCCCCCATGACTGCCCTGGCTCTAATATGAAAGTTCACGCTGTGACTTTGGACAACTCACTTGACCATGTTGTCTCAGTTTCCTGGCAGGTGAAAAGGTGAAAGAAATAACATTCATCTATTTTATATCCCAAAGGGTTGTCCTTAGTAAAGGAGGAAATGCGAAAGCAATTAGCATATTTTAGTCTGAAATAAAAGCACTTGGATGAGAAAAACATATCCTATCAAAAGCCAGATTTTCTGGGACTGAGCGGAGCAGAGCCTGAGTGTGTCTGCTGATGATTGGTGTGTTGACCAGCAAACTGGGGGTTAAGACCCGCCCCAGATGTAGGTGGCAACAACACAATGGGAATGGAGAAGGAAGTGTCCCTTTTTGAAACAGCTTCAGTCTTCACCATTACTTCTGGATATGAGTCTTAGTTTTGTCAGCCTTCCAGTACAGACTCATACGAATAATCTAAAGAGAGCCTCCCGGCCTTTGATCTTGGACTGGAGCTGTATCACTGATTCTTTTTGTTCCAACGTCATCTGGCTCTTCAGTGTGTAGGGTCACTGAATTCTTTTGTCTCTGATCCTGCAAACAACTACCACAGACTTTTTTTCCCTCTGATTCTATAGCCTAGTTAATAAATCCCCTTGCATAATTATAAATATGCTTTCTATTGACTTTGTCCTTCTAGGGAACCCAGTGAATATACTCCACTGTATCAATTCTTTGCTTTCTGTCTTCCATCATTAATTTTCCCCAGGAGGCTGAGGCAGGAGGATCAGTTGAGCTCAGGACTGTCAGACCAACATACTGAGATAATGCATTAAAACAAAAACAAAAACTGAACAGTGAAAAAAAAATCCTTGATTCCAAGTCTCATGTTTTCCTCCATCTGCTACCTTGTTTACTACTCTTGTTGAAAACAGAACACTCCAATAAAGTTGTTTGTACTTTGCTTCCACTTGCTCGTCTTTGAATCTCTTTTCAACTCATTCCATCAGATTTCGTCCTCAGAATTCTTTGGGAACTGTTCCTAAAAATCACCAATCACTTCCACACTGCCAAATCCAAATCCAACAATTACTTTATAGTCTTCATTTTTTATGAACTCTCAGCACCATTTGTCTCAAATTTTCACTTCTTTTTCTTGAACTACTCTTCCCTTGTCACCTAGAAAATCATGATTTTCTAGTACTTATTCTACACTCTCAGTTATTCTCAGACTTCTCTGTTGGCTCTTTTTCTTTTCAAATACTATTTTTGAATTATCTCATACTCATTTCTCTAATACTTGTCTTCTCTATATCCTTAGGGGATTCTACCCAGTCACATGTCTTTTAATATTATCTTGACCTTCAATTTATCCTCTATACTCCAAACTCACAGCCAGGTGTCTTGCTGATATATTCAATGTCTAATTACTTACTCTAACTTGGCATGTCCAATACATACTCAATGACTCAGGTCAGACTTCCAGAAGTCATTGTTGAATCTTCTGCTTTTTTCCCCATACCTTATATCCTAGTCATGAGCATATCCTATCCATTTCTCACATTATACCCCAAATCTAATTACTCCTCACCAATAATCATTCTGTTCTGGTCACTTAAACTTTCTTAGGTTCCTTGAACATGCCAGAATTATTTCTCCCTTAGGCTTTTTGGGATGATTGTTCCCTTTGCCTAAAGTGTGTCTTTCAGGAGTTTGAAAGGGTTTGAGTAAGAGTCCTTCCTTCACCATCTTACTTAGTAGTCTTTGATTCCTGCTGCCTCATCACCACAACCTCCCAGTCTTACCCCTCACCCCAATACAAAGTATTTATTAGTATCTGGAGTTATATCTTTAATTTTTTTCTTGGCTTCTGCTGTTTTCCTGAATAAAAATGAGTTCCTTGAGGACAGGGACTTTTAAGATTTACTATTGTATCTGAAGTAGATAAGTATCTAGAAAGTAGTAAGTAGGCCATAGTGATTGTTTGGATCCCAATTTACCATAGCATCTTTGAAAGTTACTTTGTTAGGTTGAATTTTTCATGCATATGATTAGGTTTTCCTCATGTAGTCAGAAGTTGCATGTTATATTGGCTAACTCCAATGTCCTCTTGTTTACATTCAAAGTGATATTGAGTAGCAACAATTTTTTAGTGGTTAATTATTAGTCCCGAGGGATTTTTTTTTTCTCTCAAGAAGTCCTAGATGTGTCAGTATATTATACATCACAAGGAAAACAAACCATCTTGACTTTGGAATTGGCTGTTTGGTGAAAGTTAAAAAAAAAATTGGGGTCCTTTGTCATTCAACTTCCTGAGACACAATTGGGTCAGTATGACAACCATGAATTAAAGCAATTAGGCTAGGATCAGAGTGAGCTGGCAAAGGCATAAATCAGGTCAGGGTTTGGCTCCAGCACAATGAAGAAACAGAAATGAGAGCCTATAGTACAGATCAATAAATATCTCCATGCAGAGAAATGGGCCATGGGATTGAAAGCTAGGAGGCCTCTGACAGCCAGTGGCAAGGTGAAAGGTGATCACAGAGTCTGGCCATCTGCAGGAGCAGACAGCCATCTGAAGCAGAGTGGGGATAGTGGTAGAAGAGGACTAACTTCTACTCAGTGAGAGAATTCTTCCCATAATTCTTTCGGGAGCACTGCCTGCAATCTACATTCAACTTAATAATTTATTTAGGACTTTGTCGAATGCTCACATCTGCCAGGCTCTGTGCTAGGCACTGGAAATAGGAAGATCAGAGACATAGTCTCTGGCCTCTAGTGCTCAGTATGCATTCTTGGTCCTCTAGAACTGGAGGTGCCCAAAATTTCAAGGATGATAAAAACTGAAAACAGTTCAGTTTATAGGGAAAAAAGGGTGAATAACAAAAGAGAAGACTAGAAGAGGTAAGGCATCTCCTTGAAAATAAAGAATTGCCGCCTCTTATAAAAACCTTATTTTGGTATCTATTACAGATTTCATCAGGGTAAGTAATGTTTCACTATTAGAGGTAGATTTTCTTTTCTTTAGTCTCTGTCTCACATAATCCTAAGCATGCAGATGGTGGAATAGGACATCTGAAGTCAGATAAGCGCATTATTTCCCATACAGAGAAATTCTAGTGTAGGCAAGCATTTATGAATATTTTTTGATCTCCTATGCTTTTCTTTTTTCCCTAGGACTCCTTGGAGAAGTTTGCATGACATTCTGTTTGACGTGAAATCAGCATGTGTCCCAAGTAAATCAACAGCAGCTGTTTTTAAACAGCAGATTGTATCCCAAAATACCATTATGAACCAGGGGAAGAATTACATGGATGCCTGTTTTCAGATTACACTGATGAAGCTTAACATCTGGACATTATGGCCATGGGGAGACAGAGTTCAGAGTTGGCTGGGAGTTGGTGGCCTACTTAATGGAACAGTGACACTTGGGGGACATTTCAGCGTGATCTGCAGGTTACAGATGCCAGCAGAAAAGAGACTCGGCAGCAGAGTCCTGATTCTTTTGAAAGAAGCTTCTATTCAAAATTCTCAAGATTTTTCTAAATCAAACAGCAAAGTAGTTTAATGCCAAGTTGTTGTTTATAAGAATTCAAACCAGTGTTGTAAGTAACAGTATCCATCTTCCACCAAGAGTTCTTAATATAATAAAATGGACCAACTGGGTTGTTGTGTGTTTCTGAGAATGTTTAAGATCTAACCTATAGATAGTTGCATACTCAGGATGGAAAAAGTGTACTCTCTTAATTACTTTCCTATTGGGACAAAGTACCCAACACCCACAGTTTAAAGGAGGAGACATTTATTTTGGCTCACAGTTTGTAGAGGTTTCAGTCCGTAGTCAGCTGGCTCCAAGGCGGGGTGGCATGGCAGGTGGGCATTGCAGAAGAGAAATGGAGCAGCAGACAGGAAGCAGCTTCAGGAGCCTCCTTCTCCCTTTATATTCTACAGGCCAGAAACCTATTGGCTGGTGCTACCCATGCCCAGGGTGAGGCTTCTGCCTTCAGTAAATCCATTCATCCACAACCAGAACTATTCTAAACTAATCAGTGTACTAATTCAGTAACTTATTCTCTTCTTAATCCCAATATCACACACCCATAATTTGGTCATCTCCCCAAAACCTCACCTGTGAGGACAGGAAGCTTTGAGAGGGCATCCAGGTACAAGCCATTACATGCACTGTTTTGTTTTTTCTTTTTTTGGGTGTCTTGCATTGTCTTCTATTGCTTAATAGTCTTTTGATATGCCAGCAGCTCTGCCCTCTGCATTGATTCCAGGCCGCAGAAGATGACTTAGCCATTTCCCTTTCATGTCCTAATAAACACACTTTTAAGCAATATGTTCCCTTTCTGGATGCTGCCAGATATTGGCCTTTCTTGTTCAAGCAGTTCCAGTGGGGGCAAGCCAATGGCTTCAGACTCCAGGTAGCACATGTACGTCTCAGAAGCTTCAGAGCCAGCACAGTGTGTCTGACCCAGGTGGGCATCTCTCTCCTGGGCAGTCTCTTTTGTCTTATCTTGCAGGCTTGCAGATGAGCCATCATTATATTATGTGATTAAAACTGCACGAACTCTTAATGTCTAAGGGCTGGATTTGCAAGCTTGACCATTGGGCAAAATATAACAAGTCCCTGTGGTCAGCCTCAGTGCCTCAGGGAACTGTAACACTTGTCCTTGTGTCCCAGGTTCTCAGTAACCTCATACTTGCTGTCTTTAGGTTGACAACTCCACTGTGTTTAGATTGATGATGACTGGACTTTGGCATGTCCAGTTTCTAGTCACAGATGGCACTTCTAAATGTATTTTCAACCTGCACAAAAATCTCTCCCAAGCTTCCAACACACAGCCATAGACCACACTGTGGGCTTGCTACTTTTCTGGCCAAGAAGGTTAAATGTATCTATACTCCTATAGCTCCTATAGCTATAGTCCTATAGCTCCTAAAAGTTATTGAGAAACATCAGGTTCTATCATACTTGTCTAAGGTACTCAAAGTTTTCTCTGATGCAATTAAAAATACGGATGCAGAAATTTCACTGACCTAGTATATGCTTTCCTCTGTTTGGTGCTTTCTTATTTGAAGTACTTGGTGCAGTATTTGAAGTATAAAGTGTGATCAACGTACATAGTGAGTATTTAAATTTTGAAAATTTATTACAAGGCCATTGTACCCCTCTCAAAATGCTTCACTTATAACACATTTATTCTATTGTTTTTTGAAACAGTTCTAGAAGTCATCTTTCTATCTGTATGACATCTGATCAAAAATTTGGTGAATGCTGCTGTCAAGTAGCATCCAGTGGAAAGGTTGGCTTATAAATCCATTATGCTGTGTCCTCATTCACCTTATTCACTGCATCTGACACCTTGAAACTTCTGCTTCTTCTCTAAAGTCAAACCGACCATGAAAGACCAATGTGTTGGACTGATTCATGAAATTGAAATGACAATGACTATGCAACTAGGGACACAAAGGAAGACTCCCAGAACTTCTTCAGAAAGGGGCAGGAGTAATGTGATCAGTGTCTCTGAAGTGAGGAGCATTTTTGAGAGGATTAGTAGTGGAATGTTTATTTGAGTGCAATAAATTTTTTAAAAAAGTAAATGCTCACTCTTTTTTTCTATTATTACATCACACATCTGCCTGTCACAGCCATTCTTGACACAGAAAAGATTTATCTGGAAAAAAAAGTCATTTATTTTAGAATAACATTACTGGTAACAAATAGAACACTTGAAAATCTGAAAACCTTTGAAATGCCTTTCAGATGGGTCCAAATAATATCCATTTTTTAAGGCACTGCTGAAGTGACAAAATAAAGTTTGAATCATAATAAATTTCTCTTATGAATTCTTGTAGCATTTTAGTTGAAATGTTTTTTCGGTACTTATAGATTTTAACCTTGATCATGGTTACTGAAACATCTCCGTACTGTATAGAATCTCTCTTCCACCAAGATTCTACATAGTGTAGGCTACTGTATTTCTACAACACTTGTGCGCAGGGGACTCATTACACTTTTGCTGAACAGAAAATACGGAGCTTTTTGAAAGCATCGTGTTTCCTCTGCAAAACAACAACAGCAGAATTGGAGATGCCCAAATTTCCGGCCCTGTAGCACCTGAATGGTGCAGATACCTCTGGACAATAACTCTGGGCCTTTCTTGCTGTTCCCAGCTCATCTTCCATGAGCAGCTATGATGCTCAGGAAACCTGAAATCAAGTGTGAAGTTGTTAACGAGACACAAGCAAAGTGATTTTGGCCATTCACCCTCACCACTATGGAATCTAATTAACAAGCACAGTCTCGACCAACACGAGAGAATAAGAGTTTACATCCATGCTAACCTTACCAGGGAGACTTTGGAGACAGGGAGGGGGAGAGTCTCTCTGCATTGCAAAAATGGTTATTTCACAGAGAGAAGCAGCTTGGCCGTTATAGTCTAGCACAGCCAGGGAGCTCTGTTTAGCCTGGGAGATTCAGACTTAACTCTTGCAAGTGAACAACAAAAGGATCTTGAGCCTTCAAAGATAATTTCTTACAAAAGCCAAAGGTCAGAGAAAGGGTGTGGCTTAAATGGCATTAAAAAAAATTAGTACCAACATTGCTGCTTTTCTCTCCAAGATTAATTTCTGTGCAGAATTCTCTTTACAAGAGACAAAAAATAAAATCAATGGAAACAAGATCCAAATTGTTCTCCTTCTCTCTCTCGGTTGCTCTCTCTTTAAGAGATCTTGACAAACCCTTCATGGAACACTTCATGAAGCAAAGCATTCTTGCTCATCCCCTCATAATTGACCAGATTATGTTCCTCTCAACTCAGAATCATGAACTCATCCCTCCCTACACCACATAGCCCTTGTCAGTGCCTACCAGTAACAGCGAACAGGAAAACACATTGTCTGTGCAGTCTCCAGCCGTCAGAGTCCAGCAGTCGGCAGTTGGGCTGAATCCTGAAAACTGGATCCTCAGAAGGTCCCTCCTGTGTCACATGCAGGTTCCATTTGTTAATCAACGTAACGGTGCTCATAGATGCACAATGTTCCTCATTATTCAATGCTTATTTGAGTGCCAACAATAAGCAAAGCACAGAACTTGAGTTTAGATATTTCCACCCCCAGGGACGTGTGTAGTGAGTGTCACGTGCAGACCTGAGTTCACCCTACTGCTCCTTTCCTAGAGGAAGCTGTCAGCAACCCTTGCTTTCCTCAAGGACTTCCTCCCTCCCCCACCTCACAGCCCAGCCCTCCTTCTGCACCCCCAGATGTGCTTGCAGACTCAAGGACTAGCTCTGGCTCTTCTGAAGTCCTGAACTATATGTTTAAAGCCTTAGTTTTAAAAGGTGCTTGGGGTTGTCTGCAAAAGGTAATTGTTTTATATCCAAACCCTCTAGTAAGTATTCTCCACTTTAGAGGCAGAAACATGACCTCCCCGGAGTCCTATTGTCATAGATCTGGAAAGCTGTGTTTAGGTCTGTCCAGTGGTCCAACGAGTGTGAGATAATTTAAAGCCTTCAGGCTTTCCCTGCAGGAGGTATCGAGGTCTTTGCGATGGATGGATTACCCTTCTTTTAATCCCTTCTCCAAATTTGCTCTGATTCCTGAAAGCAAGATAGTAATGTTGATGCTCCTTTCATCTATTATTTTATCTTTTCAGGTAACATTTACTGAACATCTGCTACGTGTAGCTCACTGTGCTGAGTACCAGCGAACACAAGCTGGGTCTTATTCTCATTGTGTGAAACTGATAAAATCTTGTATGGTTTTCAGAATGCTTGAAACGGCTTTTTGCTATGCAGTTTCTGCTTCTTCCCTCACCCTTACTTTTACTTCCTCTCACCAGGCAAGCGAGCCCCATTGGAGGTTCAGGAAGGGAATCTCTCCTCTCTCAGGTCTTGGAGACACAGCACATAACTGTCTGCTCTGACTCAACAGGCTCCTGGTATCTGTATTCTAGTAAATGTTGAGCCTTGAAATATGATCTCTAGCTATCTCTCTGTAACAACTTGCAGGCTTTCTTTGGTCAAATTTGAGTGCTTCTTCTCCATACCTTCAAAATATTTTGTATCCATAGTTTCAGAAACTTGCTAAAAGTATGTCTCAACCCTAAATGGTAAGCTTTTGAAAGGCAGGGAGAACTTATTTTTAATCCTCTCTTGACTATCATCCCAATAGTTTGGTATGTTCTCATAAAATATTTAATGACTGAACAATAACAAATCATTACATGTAGAAAATAATTGCTACCCGAAGAGAGGTTTTGATATTTGTTTATTTTTCAGTAGGCACCGATTCATTATCTCACTACTGTTTCCTATGTTATAGGTGAAGCATTTAGGGATGGAGAGGTTAACTTTTAAAAAAGTTGAATTGTTTGTTAATTATTATCGTGGCAGTTAAGCATTGTTGTCAACCAGGTTGACATAGCAGCTGCCAAGGGGACTAGTAAAGCACACTTCGGGGTGTGGCTGGGAGAGTCATGGAGATATAACCGGGTTCTCTCTCTGGCCACTGGCCCTTCTCCGGTGCTGCTCTGCTTTGCTCTCTGGCTGCCATAAAGTGGTGGCTTTGCTCTGCAGTGTCCTTCTACCACCATGTTCCCCCTTTGGAGCCAGCTGACCAGGGACTGAGTCAACTTCCCTTCTGAGTTGTGGATATTGGGTAATTCATCCTAGTGATGAGAAGGAGGTTGAGCAATACAACTACTTTGCTGTGAGACCTTTGTAGGAGGGTGAGCTCCCTTTCTATTGCTTTTCTTTTTAATGAACGCATAATAATTGTCCACACTGGTGGGATGCAGTGTGATATTTCAATACATGTATATAATATGTGACCATTAAATAAAGGTAAAGAGATTTCCTTTTTCTGTGTTTGAAGACTTTAGCTTTTCTGTCCCAATTTTTCTGAATATATAATAGATTATGATGAACTATATTCATGCTACTATGCTACAGAACACTAGTGCTTTTTACGCCTAACTTTGTTTTGGTATCCATTATCCAAACTCCCACCTCTACCCATTTTCTAATGTCTAGGAGTTGCTATTCTATTCTCCTTAAACTTTAATTTTTCAGTTTCCACGTAAGAGTGAGATCATGCAGTATTTGTCTCTGTATTCCTGAATTATTTCACTTAACATGATGTCCTCTGGTTCAAACCATATTGCCCAAAATGACAAAATTCATTCTTTTTTATGGCTGAATAGTATTGCATTGTATTGATGTACCACATTTTCTTCATCCATCATTGGCCGGTAGGTTGATTTCATTTTCTATCTGTTGTAAGTAATGCTGCAATGAACATGGGAGTGTAGGTGTCTCTTTGATATGCTGATTTCATTTCTTTTTGATACATACCTAGAAATGGGATAGATTCTACGATAGATCTGCTTTGAGTTTTTTAAAGAATCTCCACACAGTTTGAAGAGGTTAATTAAATTGCCCCATATGACGTGGCAAAAAATGATGACCTCAAAGCCTTTGTTCTGAAGTCTCACAGGAAACTCTGGTCATGGAGCCAGGGCTGCCCCGGGAAAGGGAGCCTGGGATTTAGATGTTACAACGCTTCTGTAGAAGCAGCACCCGGATCTCCTGTGGTTATTGTGAATATGTTGCCCCTCCTCTCCAAGCCTGACCTGTCACCCTGGATAGATAAGGCTGGAGGAGGCAGCAAAGCCTTGGTGCTGAGTTGGCACGGTGCAGGCAGCGGCTTTTCTTCAGAAGTTAGGTCACTTCATCAGGCACAGGGTTTAATTGCTGCCTGATCAGATCCAAACCTCATTTGAATGCGGAAATTAAAGTTCTCTGCAGTGAACTCTGAGGGATTTTGTCAACATAAGATAATTCTCTTCCAAGATAATGACTAAATTTAATCTTACATAAGCCTGATAATAGGCAATTTTCCTGACAGCCATGGAACTGAGGGCTTGTGTAAGTGGTGAAGAACCAAGAGGCCTGCTGAGGTCCCCAGTGAGGTGAGTGAAGGAAATGGTGAGTGGAGAACAGGACATTTACCAGAACATGAAGACTTGAGTCATTCACTGCTGCAGCTTGGCCAGGCCACGCAGAGCAATCGCAGCTCTGCCACAGGCACACGAGACATGGTTTTCCATCTTACAGGTGTGTGTGTGCCTGTATTCATGTCTATGTTTTTTAGCTTGATTTATTTTTTAAAAAAACATGTTTTTGTTCCACTTCTTCAACAACATTGCACTTGAAAATGTCTTTTTTTAGGATGAAATATTTTCTCACCTAATACCCCAATCTAAAAATGCTTTAGCCAAAAACTTCATTGTGTCTATTAAATTGTTGTCAAGACATTAGCCAATCCCTGAAACCCCAGGTCCTTCTAAGCTAATTTACTTGTTTAAAACAATCCTCTTAATTAGATTCTACTAGGAAGTGACTTTGAGCGTATTTTTTTTTCTCATTATCTTCCTTCTCTACAACTAGGAGTGAGCAGCAACCATTAATGAAGTGTCCCGCTCCTGGGTGACTGGGATGTGTGGAAGGTAGGGCTATAGGAGGACCACAGTAACAAACATACTTTCATGGATTTGGGAGAGTAGCGATGCGAAACCAATATCTTTCGGTTGTTTTGGGCCTTTTTACCTGTGAGTTTCACTCAAAATTTCATTGCAAACCCTTGTATCTACTTTCCTTAATTTCTCTCATGAGCAGGTCTGGTATCCAAGGACACCCCAAGGTGAAGCAATCCGACACAGTCCTCCTGGATATGTCTGGCAGTTATTGCTACCCATGTACCCTTGCTGCAGCTGCAGGAGATTTGTGGTCATGTCATTACTTCTTATAGTTGATGGAGACTGCATCAAGTCTTTTGCTGTCATGGCAGGAACCAGGACTTGTTTTATCCTTTGAATTAAAGCAAGGTTAATGCAGTTATGAATTGGAAGCCACCACAATTGGCACCACTAACTTTCACACTAAGAGGGGAGTGATATAGTTTGGGTATGGTTTGTCTCCTAAAGATTCAAGTGTGGAAAATTTGATCATGAAGAGCTGGGGCTTAGTGAAAGGCAACTGGGACATGGAACCACCCCTCTTGGTAGAGATTAATGCAGTTATCACAGGACTAGGTTAGTTCTCATAAACGCGGGTTGTTATAAAGTGAGGGCATAACACATGCCTGGCCCCTCTGCACTCAGCTGCTTCCCCTTCTGCTTCTTCATCATGTTATAATGCAGCCAGAGGACCCACAGCTGCACTGCACTATGGTATTTGGACCTTCAAGCCACCAGAATCATGGACCAAATAAACATTTACAAGTTACCTAGTCACAGGCTTTCCATTATAGCAACACAAAATGGACTAAAATTGGAAGGATTACATCATAATAGACAGTAGAGACATCTAGATGGACAGGGATTTCCAGACTTTTACTGACCAAGAGTTACACCCTTTTCTGAATTTTAGGAATCAGAATGCTATATTCTCTTGCTTCTGAATGTGAATGCTAAGAGAAAGAGGCTAGGAAATCATGCCCTGACATGTCCTTTCTGTCTGTTTTATCATTTGTGTCTTTCTGATCTTAGCATACAATCTAAGAGTGTGCTGAATGATTAGGATATTAAGTGATACATTATTAACATGGAAATACTAATTAAGGACAATGTGAAGAGGCAAAAAATAACTGCAGAATTGTGAACAGATCTCTGAAGTGGAACCTTGCAGGAGGAAGCTCGAAGGATGTAGGAGCCAAGAAATTCTTAGAGAAAATAATTTTAGTTGGTCCTAGAGAATGTTCTGGATTTGAATAGATGGAGGGAAGGACATTCTAGGAGGTGAGAACAAAGGGGAGGCCACAGGAACTTTTTTAAAAGAAAATTTTTTATCTAAAGGGATAAAACAGAAAAAGGAGAGAAATATTACAGAATTTCAAAAAAAAACATAAACAGTAAGAAATCACTAGCTGATAAATTACATACTGCTCTTTTAAAAATAGTTGTTCAAGTTACAAAATTAAAGCACACAAAATGGACACTCAAGCAGTGAGACTGAAAACAGATCTGTTCAATAATCCAACAAGAACTAAGAAATATGGGTAACAATCCTGCACACATAAATATACATGCAGTTATATCTTTTATGGCACTTTCTATTTTCTCTTTTTTACAATAGCAATTATACATTTTTTAATTAAAGAGAAAAAACAGGAAAATGGTAGAAATATTACAGAATTTCAAGAAAAGAAGATAAACAGAAATCACTAGTTGATACATTACATATTGTTCTTTTAGAAATAGTTATTCAAGTTACAGAATTAAAACACACAAAGCGGACACTAAAGCAGTGAGAGTGCAAACAGACCTGTTCAACAATCCAACAAGAACCTAGAAATATGGTCATCAATCCCACACACCTAAACATACATGCAGCTATATCTTTTATAGCGCTTCCTATTTCCTCTTTTTTTACAATAGCAATTATACATTTTTAAAATTTTATTTAAAGAGAAGAAAGACAAAACAAAACAGAAAAAAAGGGTAGCAACAATACAGAATTCTAGAAGAAAGGAAGAAAAGGGAGAATGAGAAAAAGCCTCACTAAGAAATCAGTAACTTATAAATTACGTACTGTCATGCTGGATGTAGTTGTTCAAGTTAACAAAGTTAAAGGGTACATAGTAAATATTCAAACAGTCAGACTACAAAAAGTTTTGCTCAAAGATTCCACAAAGATTCAGCAATATGGTCATCTATTTTACACACTCAAACTTACATGCAGTTATATCCCTTAGAGTACTTTCCTCTCTTTTTTACAATAGCAATTACACATATTGTTTTTATTATATTTGTAGTTCTTATTTACTTTTTACACTAGAGACACAATATGATATTTATAAATATGATTCTTATTTATTTTACTAAAGAGGACAGTCTCAAGTTGTCTCCATTTGCCTATAAAGGCCTCCAGATCATCCTTTTTTTATAGCTGAGTAATATTCCATCACATAAAAATGCCACATCTTTTTCATCCACTCTGCAGTTGATGGGCATCTTGGTTGTTTCCAGGATTTAGCTATGACAAATTGTGCAGCTATCAACATGGGTGCACATATATCACTGTGATAGGAACTTTTCAGTTCTTTAGGGAAAATACCCAGGAGGGTGATAGCTGGATTGAATGGAACTTCCAATCCTAGTCTTCTGAGAATTCTGCATATGGATTTCCATAATGGTTGCACCAGCCTACACTCCAACCAACAATGGAGCAGTGTTCCTTTTTCCCCGCAGCCTCGCCAACATTTGTTATCAGTTGATTTCTTGATGGCAGCTATTCTTTCCAGGGTAAGGTGGAATCTCAATGCTGTTTTAATTTGCATTTCTCGAATGACCAGTGATGGTGAACATTTCTTCATGTATTTATTTGCCATTTTTATATCTTTCTCTGAGAACTGTGTATTCATCGCAGATGCCCATTTTTGGAGAGGGTCTTTGCATTTAGGGGGCTTGATGTTTTTCAATTCTTTATATGTTCTGGACACAAGTCCTTTGTTTGAGGGGTTGCTAGTTAAAATTCTTTCCCACTCTGTTGGTTTTCTTTTCACTCTGTTGGTGATTTCCTTTGAAGTGCAGAAACTTTTCAATAATGTGAGATCCCATTTGTTGATTCTTTCAAAGGCTTCCCGTGCAGTTTGCGTTTGGTTCATGAATTCTCTGCCTACCCCTATGTCTCCAAGACTTCTACCTACCTTGTCTTCCAGTAGATTTAGTGTTTCTGTTTTAATATTGAGGTCTTTGATCCATTTAGACTTTAGTTTTGTGCATGGTGATATGCATGGATCTAGTTTCAGTCTTCAGCATGTAGAGAGCCAATTTTTTCAACACCATTTATTAAAGAGACTATCCTTCTTCCAGTGGACAAATTTAGCCCCTTGGTCAAATATCAGGTGGCTGAGTGTCTTTGTAGTTGTGCTTGCATCTTCTAATCCATTGCATTGATCCTCAGGTCTATTTCTTTGCCAGTACCAAGCCGATTTGATCACTGTGGCTTTATAGTACTGTTTCAAGTCAGGAATTGAGATCCCTCCTGCCTTGCTTTTGTTGCCTAGAATTGCCTTTGCTATTCTAGGTTTCTTCTGTTTCCAAATGAATTTTAGGAGTGTTTTCTCTAGATCTGTGAGGTATGTCAGTGGTATTTTGATTTTGATTGCGTTAAATCTGTATAACAGTTTTGGGAGTATAGCCATTTTCACAATGTTGGTTCTTCCTAACCAAGAGCAAGGAATGTCCTTCCATTTTCTAATATCCTCTTCAATCTCCTTTTTCAGCATAGTATAATTTTCATTGTATAGGTCTTTTACATTTTTAGTTAGGTTGATTCCTAAGTATTTCATTTTTTTACATGTTATTGTAAAGGGTGATATTTCCATAATTTCTCTCTCAGTGAGTTTTTTGTTTGTATACAGGAATGCTATTGATTTTTGAGCATTGACTTTGTATCCAGCTACACTACTGAACTTGTTTATTACCTCTAGCAGTCTTTTAATGGAGTTTTTTGGGTCTTCTATATAGAGTATCATGTCATCTGCCAATAGTGGTAATTTAACCTCTTCCTTTCCTATCTTTATTCCTTTTATTTCTCTCTCTTGTCTGATTGCCCTGGCTAGTGTTTCCAGAACTATGTTGAAGAGGAGTGGTGAGAGTGGACATCCTTGTCTTGTAGGAACTTTTTATTTAATATTAAAGAGAGGTGGCACAAATCTAGGACATGGTAGACTAAGTCCTGAAAAGAGGAAGTTCCAGGTGCCAGGGCAAATCTGAGCAGCTGTGAGTCTCTCTTAAACTGAGGGTCCACTGAGTAACTGCTCAAGGTCACCCGGACCGGATGCTAAGTGGCAGAATGCTGTGGTACATTGTGCAGGCTTCAAACACTTGTCTCTTGGTTACATTTTCTCACAGCGTTGCACCCCTTTGAAGCTTGCCAAAACACAGGTGCACTTTTGTTTTGATTACAAACTTTGAGAGCAGCTGGTGGGACTGTTTGAATTATGAGGCTGCTGTTGCTTCTGCAGCTGCTCATATCTTTCAAAGACTTGAGGCCTGACTTGGAAGGAGGAGAGCCTCCGACTGCAGAGGGTTGTGGGGGAGGGGTCGTTCCCTTCCCCTTTTGGAAGCAGAAGGTGCTGGCCTCTTTCAGAGCAGACCTGAACTTCCTCCTTGTCACTGGTGGCCCAGCAGTGCCAAGCCGCTGACAAGAGGTTGTGACTGCTTTCAGCTGAGCATTAGCCCTAATGGGTTTGGCAGGATTTTAAAATAATCAAAACAAAGCAGGTTCCGAGGTTCAAGGGGGAGGGATGTGGTGACTGTCTGAGCTCAGATCACAGGATCTGCCCAGCAGCCTGAGCCCAAAACGGCTCCACGGCCTAATGCCAAGGGTCTGGGCTGAATGGAAATCTGGAGTGGCTTTATCAGAGAAATTAGCCTATGATTAGAGCTGAAAAGAGTCACGAGTCTTAATTTGTATTTAGCACTCCAAGGATACGGTGTCCCATGTGGTGCTAAATTACTCTCTTTGGCTGGGGCAGCCTAGGGAATGAATGGGACGCCTTTCAAGAAAGCCAGAGGAAAGGTGGGGCATGGGGAATACATGCTGAATGAGCTGTGGGCAGGTATGCTTGTGTTGGCTTACAGGAGGTTGGACTCTGCTTGCACTTATTTCAGTCCTGTTCTCAGACACCCAGGATGAGTATTGGAACCAAGAAAAGATGAAACTTGACCTGTTGGGTTTTGCATTTTTAATACAAGTGGAATAATGTAACCTTCCTTGTGATGGAGCTGAAAGGAGTTACCCACCTAAGTTTTCTTTTTTCTTCTTTTTTTTTTCTTTTTGAGACAGGGTCTTGCTATGCAGTTCAGGCTGGCTATGAGCTCACTTGTAGCCCAGGCTGGTCTCAAACTTCCAGCCTTAGCCTCCCGAGTGCTGGGATTCAGGCGTGTGCCTACCTGCCCGGCCCTCCTACTGTCTTGAGGGCAGGACATTGTGTTTCATCCACAGACACTGACCGAGCCTGCAGCTTTCAGTGCAGATGACTGACTGCCCATTGTGGAGAGGTAAGTACAGTCTGAGAACACTGGCCAACAGCAATCACTCTGCCAAGGCTGTCTTCTGCTGCCACTGAGCTTTTGGCTTCCCAACCCTGAGTGCTTCTTGTAAGGACAGAGCTGTTGAAAAGACTCTTCTAGAGCCAGCAGTAGGGTCTTGTACTGAATTAAGCCAGGCAAGACTTGTTTAGTGATGCTCCCAAGTCTTGGTGGTGAGGAAGGTCTTGGCATGAGGTCTTGGTGGTGAGGAAGGCCCACTGTGTGGCTGTGCTGGGCACCTGGCCCTAAAACTTGAAAGGGGCGCTTCACTTGTCCATGAATTATCCTCAAGGATCCTTGAATGCACATTAACTCAAGCAAAACAGAAGCTGGATGCTAAGAAAACAAAAACAAAAGATGGGGAAAATATGGCTAGGCTTGGGCCCAGCGTCTAAAATTGTTCAGAAAGCAACACAGTTTCTCTTTTCCTTTCTTCTCCTCCCTCTTTTCTTCAGACTCTGGCTCTCATTTCACTATGTCTGTTTCAGTTTTCTTTTACTGAATCAACTGTGGCTTTTTCTTCAAGTTCATAGCAGAAGATGGTCACTTCTCATCTCCCAATTTTCAGTCTTCTGTTCAAGCAAATAGTTCAGTTGACCCTAGCAATGCCAATTGCAACAACCTGGTTAGTTTAGGCAAGTCACAGAAGGTTAAATGGGTTCAAAGGGAAGGACGTGGTGATTACCTGAGTTCTGATCACAGTATATACAGCTGCCTGGGTCTATAGAAGCTGTAATGCTCCAAGGCTATAGTTTGGGGTGGTGTGGACCACAAAATACTAACAGAATATTTGTTATGCTTGGAGCCACACATAGCCCAGAGCCACAGTTTTGCGTGTGTGTGTGTGTGTGGTCTTATTGTTGAATAGAGACCCCCCCAAACATCTATCATATCATATAAAGAGAAGAATTTTCAACCACTCTTTATCCAGAAATTTCTTTTTAAGGCAACTTCCTGCTGCGAACTTGAACAAAGTTCCTCATTAGCATGGCCCTCCTGAATCAGGAGATTTGGTCACAGATTCTCTAATCATCCTCTGTCTTCCCAGGATGGAGAAGCTGATATATGCTGGGGAGACTTTTGTGAATTTACATTTCCTTTAATATGCATTGGGCACAGATGGTTACCAGGTTGTCTCCAATCCATAAGTCTTCTTTCATCAAGGGCTGATCAAAATTTAGTGTGAGCAGGTTTAAAAGGACAAGCTTTTAGGCTTGGAAATGTGCACATAAATAAAAATGTTGCTGTAGTGGCTCCATTGTTAATGAAAGAAAAATGATCCATGTCCTCTTCTGGGATAACGGAGTCTCTGAATATATTTATTTCAAGATTTAGGTGCTGAGGGAACCAGCCACAAATCACAGAGCAACCATTAATGAGCCTCTGTCCCTACCTGTTAAGCTTATTAACTGCCTGTTACCTACATTCTATATTCCACTTGGGGAAACAAAATGGATGCTCCGGCAGTGCAAAGGCTGAAAAATACAGAAGTTAATCAAAAGCACGGGGGTGGGGGGGCTGAAAATGCAATCAGAAGACATGTACTGGCTGAGATTATTGGGAGACTGGGAGGTAGCTGGGAGGATCTGATGCTGTCTGCTCTGAGGTTTAGTTAATTACATCTGCTCATCTTTCTATGTCCTCTTGCTATATGCATGCTGAAGACATGAAAGGCCTGGCCCCTGTTTTAAGAAACCTACACAGTATTTAGGGGCATGTGCTACATACCTGAATCAGACTAGTTCTGAGTCAAGACTGTACTATAGAGGTTGCATGAGTAAGTTCTACAGTTAAAAAAAAAATAGAAGAGTACGAGACAGTAGGAAGAATACTGTGCTGAGAAACAGCAGACTTGAGGTTTTGCTCCAGTTCTGTGATGCAGTAGTGGCTGTTTCATTTGTCAATTCCAATTTTGGATTTCTCATTGATAAGAGGGCCTGAACTTGGTCATTGCTAAAAGGTATTCATAAAATTCAGTTTTGTATCCATGAAACAGGACGGGGAAACAAAATTCCTGAGAGGGAGAGTTTGGTTTGAATCTAGTGAAGTACAGGACTTAATTTGTGAAGAAGAAAGAAGTCACTGTTGTCAGTGACAGTTGTAAACCTTGGGCCCAGAGATGGAAGTGTGCATGCAAAGGTGCAAAAGGTATGGCCTGTCTGTGGGATGAGGGTTGAGGGGTGCAAATCACAGTCCAAGAAGGGGCAAACCATTTAGGGAGTTAGGTTGTGCAGAGCATAACACATAGAAAAGTCCTTTAATACAAATATTTAAAAAATCTTCCCAGTTGCTTCCTAAATTTAGGGTAACATTCTTCTTACTAAAAGTAACAGCAGTCCTTTTAAAGTAATTTGAAGGCAGAGATTAAAAAGCTAAAAAGCTTTGGGTACATGATTAATTAAAGGGATCGTCACAAATTTGGAGAATTGTTCAAATAAAAGAAGTCACAATATTGCATGCATATGCCTCCATGTGTTAATTATGGCTATTTTTTCTTTGTTACTCTGCAACTGGTACAGCCATGTACCATCCATCACTTAGTTTTGGGCATCATAATCAATTGACTGTACCATAAACAACTTGTAGTACATGCAGCAAATGATAACATCATTTAATGAGATACAGGGTAAGGAAAAAATCTCCTTTTTTTCATTCATTCAGTCTCTCAGAGGAGAAAAGTATAGCCTGGAATTAATTCTATGCTTATTGAGTCAAGCAGGCATTATTAAAAAGTTTTATTGGGGCAGAGAAGCAAGGCTCCACAATCCCAGTACAGAGCTAATCTCACTGTGATGGAGCTCCACAGAGACTTTGTCTGCCACCTCATACCCAGAACAGTGCCTGATACACATAAATGCTTAATTGTTGTATGCCAACTATATAATCACGTTTAATTTTAACTTCATTGATAAGGTATAATTTTCAAGGAAAACTGATACTCACCACCAGAAGGGATATTTTTGCAGGTTAAGTATAAGTAAGTAAGGACAAAATCTCTTACTGATTACTACTGCTGAGTCAACATGGAATTTATTGATTTTCTTCTTTTTCTTCTTACATATGATTAAAATTCATCATGTACTGAGTGCTCATAGCTAATTTATTTCTCATCATTATATCCTTTCTCTTTAACATGCTTCATTAGTTTTTATTCATTTTTTATAAAATTATTTTAAAGAAAAAAACAATAAAAACAATGATAGAGAATTTCAAAACAAGATAATAGATTAACAAAGGTTAATATATTGTATATTGTTATCTTCAAAGTAATTGCTCAGATTACAAGATGAAAAATTGATCAAACAATATAAACACAAACCATTATTTTCAATGAACTAATAGAAATTAGTAGTATAATTATTCTAATCATGTGTGTGTGTGTATATATATATGTTTTTTCTTTTCCCTTTTTTTCTCCTTTCTCCCATCCCAGTTTTCTTTCCTTTTGAGCAGTTTCCTTCCCTTTCACAATACCTACTGTACATTTTGGATCTTATTTAGTCTTTCAGATTTTTACACTAGGGAGCAAATATGATGGTTATACATGCAAGTCTGATTTATTTCACATATGAGTATGGTCTCATGTTGCATCCATTTACCTATAAAAGCCTTGAGTTTATCCTTCTTTACAACTGAGTAGTACTCCATTGTATAAAAATATCACATCTCTTGTATCCATTACAAATTGTGCTGCTATAAACATGGGTGGTATGATGTTTTTAATTCTGGGAAGATACCAAGAAGGGGAATAACTGGGTTAAATGGGAACTCTAATCTTAGTGTTTTGAAGAACTTCCACACTGACTTCCACAATGGTTGCAACAGTATACACTTTCACCAACAGTGGAGAAGGGTTCCTTTTCCCCCCACATCCCCTCCAGCATTGTTATTGATTGATTTCTTGATGATAGCCATTCTTTCTAGGGTGAGATGAAATCTCAGTGTTGTTTCAATTTGTGTTTCTTGAGTGACCAGTGATGATGAACATTTGATTCATATATTAATTTGCTATTTGTATTTATTAATCTGAGAAATGCATATTCATCTCAGATGTCCATTTTTGGATTGGGTCTTTGAATTTGGGGTGCCTGATTTTTTCAGTTCTTTGTATTTTCTAGGTAGAAGTCCATAGTCTGAGGGACAGTTGGCTAATTTTTTTTGCCACTCTGTGGGTTTTCTTTTCACTCTGTTGGTGATTCATTTTGATGTCCAAAAACTTTTTAAATAAGATAAGAACCCAGTTGATTCTTTCAAGCACTTTCCATGAGGTTTGATTTTGTTCATGAACTCTCTGCCTACATCTGTGTCTTCAAAATTTCTACCTACTTTGTCTTTCGTAGATTTAGTGTTTCTGTTTTAACATTTAGACCTTTGATTCATTTTGACTTTAGTTTACTGCATGGTGATAGACATCAGTCTAGTTTTAGTCTTTGAAGTGTGGAAAGCCAGTTTTTCCTGAACCATTTATTAAAGAGGCTATCTTTCTTCCAATGAACTTTTGGCACCTTTGTCAAAGATAAGGTGGCTGAGTGTTTTTGTAGTTGTGTTTGAATCTTCTTATCTGTTCCATTGATCCTCAGATCTGTTTTTTTCCCCCCAGTACCATGCTGATTTTATCACAATAGCTTTGTAGTATAATTTCAAGTCAGGGACTGTGATGCCTCCTGCCTTGCCTTTGTTGCCTAGGATTGCCTTTGTTATTCTAGGTCTCTTCTGCTTCCAAATGAATTTTAGGGATGTTTTCTCTAATTCTTTGAGGTATGCTAATGATATTTTGATTGAGATTGCATTAAATCTGCATAACAGTTTTGGGAGTATGTCCATTTCCACAATATTGATTCTTCCTACACATGAGCAAGGAATATCTTTTTATTTTCTGATATTTTCTTTGACTTCCTTTTTCAGAGTATTATCATTTTAAATATACAGATATTTTACTTCCTTTGTTAAGTTGATTCCTAAGTATTTCATTTTTTTTGGATGGTATTTTGAAGGATGTTGTTTCCCTAATTTCTCTGCCTGTGAGTTGTTGTTTGTGTATAGGAAGACTATTGATTTTTAGGTGTTGACTTTGTATCCAGCTACATTACTGAATTTGCTTATTAAATCTGTAAATATTTTGGTGGAGTTTGGGGTCTTCTATGTAAAGTATCATGTCATCTGTGAATAATGATAATTTAACTTTTTCTCTTCCTATCTTTATTCCTTTTATTTCTCTCTCTTATCTAATTGCTCTGATTAATGGTTCCAGAGCCATATTGAATAGGAGTGGTGGTAGTGTACATCTTTGTCTTGTTCCAGATTTTAGAGTGAAAATTTTTGGTTTTTGTTGACTTAGTATGATTTTGGCTGTTGGTTTGTCATAGATGGCTTTTATCAGATTGAGGTAAAGACCATCTTTTCTGATTTTCTGTAGTTTCCTTCATGAATGAGTGTTGGACTTTATCAAAAGCTTTTTCTGCAACTATTGAGATGATCTTGTGATTTTTGTCTTTGTCTCTGATGATATGCTGTATTACATTTATTGATTTGCATATGTTGAACCATCCCTGCATTCCTGGGATGAATCCTACTTGATCATGGCATGTAATCTTCTTGATGATTTGCTGCATTCTGTTTGCTAGTATTTTATTGAGGATTTTTGCATCTATGTTTACTAAGGAGTTTGGCCTGCAGTTCTCTTTTTTGGTTGGATGTTTCTCTGGTTTTCTGACAAGGGGTAATTCTTGCCTCCAGGAATGAGTAAGGAATTGTTTCCTTTTCAATTTCATTAAAGAGTTTGAGGAGTAATGACATTATATCTTTTCTAAGTTTCTCATAGAATTCAGCCATGAATTCCTCAGAACCTGAGATGTTCTTTGTCGGTAATGTTATTATTATTATTATTATTTCTATTTGAAACAGGGTCTCACTTTGCATTCAGGCTGGTTTTGAACTCTCTTTGTAGCCCAGGCTAGTCTTGAACTTGCAACAATCCTTCTGCCTCAGCCTTTTGAGTGCTGGGAATACAGGCATATTCCACCATCCCCAGTTTGTTGGTAAATTTTTAATTATGTTTTTAATTTCACATATTGGGTTTTTCAGAATTTTTGTATTTTTGGGGTTTTTCAGAATTTTTGTATTTTTTTTGATTCAGCTTTGGTAATTCATATGTTTCTCAAAATCTGTCCATTTCATCTGTGTTTTCTATCCTATGTGAGTAAAGATTTTTGAATTAGGTAATGATGATCTTTTGAATTTCCACAGGATCTGTAGTGATTTCATCCTTTTCATTCCTCATTGTGTAAATTTGAGTTTTTTCTTTCCTTTTTTTGATAGGGTTGACTAGGGATTAATTAATTTTATTTATTCTTTGAAAGGATCAACTCATCAATTCATTAATTCTTTTGCATGCTTGGTGAGTTTATGCCTGCTTGTTTATGGAGGGCTGATTTTTGTTGTTTCCAAGTCCAAGTAAAAGTTGAAATTTCAGAATTTAATTAAATGTTATGTAAGCTGATGGTTAATATAAGAGTAATTTCTACAAAACATAAGTTGTTTGAATTGTCTGGAGGAAATCAATAAAACCAAGTGCTTAAAAAATTATATTAAATTAGTGAGAAAGATACCCATAAGTGATGGAAAAGAATATAAATAAATAGAAGAAATAAATTTTCAACTTTAAAGAAACAGTATCTCAAAAACATTGATTATGCATGAGTTCTATAGATATGGTTAATGAGGAAAGACAATTTGTAACTCCATCTGGCAAATACTAAAAAAATATACACTTAAAATTTAAAGGGAAACAAATATTTTAGACTTGGATACATAATTTAACAAATACTTTCCTGCTTTGGTAAATGTTTTTTAGTTAAGTATTAAACTATGTTTTCTGCTTGGTAAGTAGTGTAAGAGCTACAGTAAATGAAAATTAGTAGATGCAATGAAAATTACATGTATTTTTATATTTATTCAACAAATATCCAAGTTGTACTCTAGATTGTTGGCAATGTTATAACACTGAATGTCTTTCCCTCCTTTCTAGGTTCAACACTTATACTTTTTCTAATTTTTAATCCTTCTTTCTGACATTTTATCTATCCATATTCAAAATATAAAGGATCAACCACTGTTATGCTCCAACCAGTTTTTGTAAATAGAGTCTCTGGGGTACAAAGGAAGAGGAGGTAGATAGGGAAGTGTTAAAAGAGTAATATATATATATATATATATACACACACACACACACTGGATTAATATATATTCATATGCATTACAAAGGTTAAATTCCTGATAGTGACATCTCCTTTTATTTCCTTGTTGTGCTAAATGAGTTCCTGTGTACCTCACAACCTTAAGATATGTCTTTGCTTTATTTCCTACTTCTGTGTTGCAGATTTTTATTTGGTTCATCACATTAACATTTTGCAATAACTGTACATTATGGGTACTATTGTTAGAGTCTTCATTTCACATACAAGAAGACTGAGGCTTAGAGAAATTAGCTTAAGCTAACACTGCTTATAGTCAAGTATTCTATTTCTAGCGGTCATTCCTTTGTCATGGTGTTTATGACAATTGAGGAAAATAGATGTCAGGAAGTTCATAAGTACAGCTATGGAATTACCTTCTGACTACCAGCTAGGGTTTACTGTCTGCGTTTTGAATACCATTATGCTTCCCAATGTAATAATCTTAGTGTTGTGATTTCCTATGACAAACAGGAATCGTATCTGATTCTCATGAGAAATAACAAGAGCTACACTGATGGATGGCACCTAGACAGTGGGAAAAGAACCCACAGAAGCTCCTGAATGGCTCACTCCAGTGAGCAGTACTGAACATACTTCACACCCAGCCTCTGTGGCATTCTCTGAGAGTGGTAACCTTGTTCACATGAGGATGTCCTGCAGAGGCCTCGTGTGCTCACAGGCAGGACTTTTGGAAGGTGACTGAATCATGGGGTGATATAGCTAACTTGCTATTTGGAAGGAGGATCTGGTTGGAAGAGGCTGGTCACTGGGAGTGTGATCCAGAAGGGTATATCTCACTTTTTCTTTCTCCCTTCTTTCCCTGCTTCCTGACTGCATGGTGTGAGCAGCTTTTCTTTTACTGTGCCCCTCTGCCATGCTGTTTTCTGTCTTGGAACTTGCTGACTATGGACTGTAACAATCAACCAAAATAAACTTCTCCAATAAGTGTGCATGTTGGGTCTTGTGTCTCAGTGATGAGAAAGTAATTAAAACAAGTGGTAGATGGTGTTCTTACAATGATAAGCCAAATTAAGACAATCTTGCAGAGTTTCTGTTAATTTTTTTGATGAAAATTTTACTGTTGTATATCTGCTCTTCCTTTACCAAGAACAGAATAGGGTAACTGAAAAAAGTCACTTTATCTTTGCTTCAAAATAAGGAAGCCAGAGTCAATGTTCTCTAAAAGGTTTCCTCTAGCTTCATGTGTTTAATCATCTAGTTCTAGACTATCAATAACTTCTTTGTTTATATGACAATAAATGTATGATCCATGCTGTAGTTAATCTTGGTAATCAAACCACAGTGAAATTCTTTAAGACCCTAGTCTTCTAATTGGTTCCCAGAGCAGACACTTGTGGTGAATAAATTTTTCCAAGACAAGAACTCTGAGATCATTACCATATTCAGAAGACAAATGCGGCACCTCATGAAAATGTTAATGGCCAGCATTAATTGGAAGCAGAGGCCAAGCTGGGAGTTCCCTGTAGGTTCTGAGAGCCTCAGAGCACTTGGGGTAGATAGAACACGTCTTTAGGTATAGATTTATAGGGCTGGACAGGGAGTATTTTAAGTCCTTTAAACTTCCTGCTTCTCTTTCTTCCTTTGTAGTCTGTGTCTGCCTTTGTTCTTAGCTTCCACTTCTTCATTCTTTCCCTCTTCGCTTTTGTTGCATTTTCCTAATCTCTGCAATACATTCTTGGCATAAGGATTCTGGTTTGACGATGAGAAAGAAGAAAAGAAAACCACAGAAAATATTGGGTTCACAGGCAGCAACAATGAGGTGTCAGACTGAAAATTATTTAGAAATAGACAATAATATCTAGTTTAAGGTAAACAATGCATGAAGCTCCCACTTTCTCGTGTGTCTTTCCACTTGGTCTCCTTTGAAAGGTCAATTCACTATTAAATATACAAATAATAAATAACCTAGATTAATTGTAGCTTTTTCCTTTTTTTCCTCTCTGTTGCTATTTGAAAATTATGTTTATTGTACTTTACTTAATTTTGTTTTTGTGACTTACATTCTTTTCCAAACAAGAGGGAATATAAACCACAACAAGGATGAACAATTTACTCAGTTGTGAAAAGCAATCGATGTGTTTCTATTACCCATAATGAGAATCAGCATTTACATAGTATACCATTTGGCAGGCACTGTTCCATCATTTTTACATATATTGACTCAATTCTCCACCAGCCCTGTGAATTCAGATCATTTTTTCCCTTTCTACCTTTGGATGGGGAAGAAGTTGAAATGGGACAATTAAGTAAATCCTTCCAAAGTAACATTAGTGAGTATCAGAACTGAAATTTGAAATCTAAGGCACTCTAAATTCAGATGTCAGGCTTTTGGTCACTGTACGATATTGCTGCTTGCTCAGGTGCACTCTTCTGTATGTGGTGAGTGAACCCAATGAATGGGTAGACTAGTTATTTGAGAGAAGCTGATTGCATACTACTACTCTTCAAGACCTAGATTACACATAGATTTGAATATAATTCAATTTATTTATGAAGCCTCAGGAGAGCCTAAAAGATTCTAACTTTAACATGGATTTTTGGTTTTGATTTTGTGACTTTTGTAATTTTGTGAAAGACTTTTTTTCTGGTAATTTTAAACTATAGTCAAAAAAAGGGGAGAGCTTCTTTGACATTCTCACCTTTTCTTGAACACAAAGGATACCTTATTTTCCTCTTCTTTATCTCATATGGCTGTCTCTTGTCACAACTTCAGCTTTTTCTACCTGGTAGACAGTAGTTCCTTTACCTCCAAAGCAGTGCCTTCAGAGACTATGTCGATATGCAACTTCATTTTTGGTTATTTTGCCAGAGAGTAAAGTCCATTTGGTTCAGAGGCAGTATCTGGGGGCAGTTGTTGCATCCTGAATCCCTTGGAAGACAGAGCATAGAAGTGTTCCTTTGGAAACATGTCCACACATTTCAAAGCTGATTAGGGCTACTCCTATGCTAGTACAAGTTCGTATCACAGTCAGACATGGCCAGGGCTGTATGGGGAACATTTTGACTTTTATGTTTGTGACTATCAACCTGGCTTAATTTAGAATCCTAGCTGGTTCCAGATCATCTGAAGTGCTTATAGGAATTTCCAGGTAGAACGAGACTATTGACTTGAGTCTTTTCTGCTCTGGCCAACAGAGCTAGCAGTGGCATTGAGTTGTTTTTCACTTGGCCTACAGCACTTCTAGCATTGGCGTAATGGAGAGAAGAAAGAAGCTAGTATAAATATTGCATCTGGTTACATGCTGTTATTCAGGGTAAGTTAGTTGGCACTTACATTTTAACCACAGAATGGCTTTATGAGACATGAGCTCCCAGGGTTGGAGGAAGCCTACTCTTCTTTTCAGATTTTTAAAAGTCTATTTCAAAATTTCTCTCTTCAATGATATTCTAGCAGTGTGGTTTCCTTTAAAGCATGATTATTTTGAATGGTTGCTCTGGTTGAATTGTACTTATCCATGTTCTTTTAAGGATGGTTTCCACACACACAAAAATGACACAGGGACTTGCATTTTGCCCACATTTTTGCATTTGTTTGTCATGTTGAGAGAATGTTATACACAAGGCTGGGTGTGTGGTGGACTGTAGCTGGTCCTCGACTGCATTTTTTTATGTTCTCATATTTGTTAGGATAATTAACTCCAGTTTTCTCTGGCTAGTCCAAATTTATATCTGTATAAATATGAATAGTGCTGTTTTTGTTGCAAAAAGTTGTCCCAGTTTGAGTGGTGAATTATGTTTTCCTATTCCTAGGGAACACAGAACAGGTTTCATCCAGTGAGCATTCACTCTACAGTAGGAGAAAAAGGAATTTGAAGCCCCTGACCCCTTCTGTTCCTCTTCCATAGACTAAAAATAATACCACAGAGAGTTTATGTAAGAATTTAACTGAGTCAATATTATGTGAAAGACATTCAGAAGTGGGCATGAAGTCCAAAAAGGAGTCACTACATTTGTTTATAGACAAAGTCTCTTCATCTGAGGTGAGAGTAGGGATGGATTTTCTCTGACTATGATTTGAATGAGTTGTGGGGATGATAATGGGGCAAAGAATTAAGTGAAAGAAGACAGCTCAAAGGCAAAGGAGAATGAATGAAATGAATTAAATGTAATTTTTGTGTAAGACACAGAAATGCTTATTTGAAATGCAGCATGGAGATTATTTCCACTGAGGGCTGTGTAATAATCTCACATGGATCCTCCTGGGTGTGTTTGAGGTTTCTTAACATATTTGATGTCTCAAGGCTTTTTATGCTGCAGCCCCATCTCTCATGTTCTTTGAGACAGGCTTAGCTTCCTCTGACAGCAAGACATTTCTGTGGAAAGACTGTTGGTGTTCTGGGATTTAAGTCTCCAAAAACAGAAGCAAATTAATCAGAAAAAATAATCCAGATTGTCAACTGGCAAGGCCAAGAGAAAAGTCACAACCATGCTCAGGCAGCTGGTTGCCGCTGGTTAAACATGAGTCACAATAAAGTGACATGTGTAATGTATCCGGTAGGTGTAAATATCAAAATAAACCAGATCATTTTCTCTTCTTTCTATGATCCATTTATTATTTCTTTTGGAATAGGGATTACTGATACATGAGAAGTTAAGACCTTTAAGATGTTTCTACTTAGTAGTCTTCATTTCCAGTTGTTGTACGTATTTATCATTTGAAGTATCCATATTTTCGCTATTCAAATGTAATTCCTGTTAAAATTTAGGCAAGTTTTATATAATATTTGGTCATGTTTCTATAATTTTATATTCTTTTTCTCCTCAAGTTATTTAAAAATTTACTTTGATGTTTTGTGTTGAATGAATTTTCTGAAACATATACAATTATTCCCTAAATATTAGATTTTGTTTGTTTCCTATTTTGAATATCAGTCTTGCATGTACATCCTTCTTTCCACTTAGTATTGTTTCTTTAACCTAATGATCAAGAAATAGGAATTATAGAATCAAGTTAATGAACATTTTTAAAATCTTTAGTCATAGAAAAACTGACTCCTTCTAAGCTATGACTATTAGTTCACAACTAACTTGGCGTTTCTTTTCATAGTCACTTTAAGCAGTAGGCATGACAATAATCTTTGCGATTCATCTTTGCATCACTCTGTAAAATGTTGACTACTTCATGGTGAAGGTAGTATACAGGATAACTTAGAGTTTTCAATAAAAAACTGCTGGTTGATCTCCTATTGATGGTGTAGGTTTATTTTATTACTCTTGAGCCCACATTTTTCTAGGAGTCTTGATGGTGCATTGTCTTCATCATCATTGTGCTCAAATTATTTTAAAAATCAGGTAAGCACATAAAGGAAAGAAGGGCAGACATTTATTCCTCTAAATCCAGCTTACGTAGTCTCATATGATTTTTATCTGGATAGTTGCAGCATATTTCTATTAAAATTATGAGAATGATATTTTTGTTTTAAAGGAATAATTGTATGTTCAATTAGAGTCTTTGGATATACAATCTAAAAATTGGACAGAAATCTTAGAATGGATTTCTATAAGTAGAGGCTCTGAATTCATGATTGCTGTTTCTCTTTGAGGTGGAAGCCCTGGTTCAAAGTGACAGCCCCCATTTAGCTGGAACTCTCTAAGAACTTGGTCATTGGCATAGAAACCTCTTCCCTGCAGAGGAGAATAGGTGGGCCTTTGAATTGTCTTTCTTCTTTTCTGATGGGGCAAAAAGACATGTGGCCGAGAAAGAAGATTCCTTCAGGGTGAAGTTCAGGAGTCTGATCTGAAGGTACATATCAGGGCAAATAGACGGAGAACCATCCCTAGTGCAATGACTTAGCAGTGCATGGCCAATGGGGAGATTGCCAATACTTCCCTGGAAAACATAGCATTCAAGTTTCTGTTCTTTTGAATATTGAGGGAATGATACTTATTTTGTGTTCTCAACAACTATTGATCAAGATAAATATAGTTAGGATTGATTTACTTTCCACATCACGATAGCATTTTAACCAATATTTACCTTCTTGCTTTTCTGACAAATACCCTTCGTTTCTTCAGTAATGATTCTGATAGTCATGTCTCAGTTATTTTTCTCATTGCTGAGATGAAATACCCACCTTATAACCCAAAGTTAAAGGAGGGAAGATTTATTTGGTTCAGAGTTTGTATAGGTTTCAGTCTATAATCAGCAGGCTCCAAGATAGGACAGCATGGCAGGGAGCATCACAGAAGAGAAAAACAGCTCATGATAGGCAGGAGACAGCAACAGCAGCAAGCAACAAGTGACAAATGACAAGCTCTGACCTTCTTTCTGTCCCTTTTCTCTTATCTAGGCTACCCACCTTTAGAGTGGGTAGTACTCATACTCAGGGTTAGCCAACCTCAGTCACAGCATTGCACCATGATTCAAACCCAGCATCGCATTCTTGACATCAGCATCACTCACTCCAGATCCGGTCATCACCAAAAGTCCCACATATGACTGTATGAGGCTTTTGGAGGAACGTGTAGATAAGATCCTCAACAGAACATCCCTATGGCCAGACTTATTCACATCTCCATCAAATTTGTTGATCTCAGCTGGGATGCAAGTAGTTATCCAGCATTTTTCTTAAAATACTGTGCTTGTATGAACTTAATATATAATACGTTTTATAGTATGGATAGCCTACGTTCCAATAATTAAATGCGTTTGCGGTCAGGATTATAGTGCTGATTCAGTCCAAAGTTGATTGTCCTCCACCCTGACAACCATACTGTTTTTTGTGTATCATAATTCTTTTGTCTATTGTGTCCCTGAGAGGAAATGAAAAGACAGTTTTAAGACCCATTACTCTGAACTTTACAGTTACCTTTTCTGTTTTCTAAATTTATTCAGACATGGGAACTTACATCTATTCAATTTCAAGTATTTCTAATTAAATTTATGTCTAGGGCCACAGTATCATATTATGTACTTGATAAGAACTCAATAAATGCTTGTTAAAATGCCTAATTTTTGCTTTTAAAATGAACTGGCTCGTTTTAGAGTCTTCTGCTATTGTAAAAGATAAGTTTTCTTCCTTTCTTCCTTTCTTTCTGTTCTTCAATGTGTTTTACAGTTCTCAAAGTTGTTGGGAAGAAATCCATTTCTGTTTTATCTCTGTGCATTAATGAAAAGTCACAATTTGTCTCCAATGGTCATAGTGCCATATTTTAAAAGAAAGTAAACAAAAACCCCAAGGGAGTTAAATGTGCATTGCTCTCTTTAATAATACATGTTTTCTGTTCTCTGGATAGTTTATTATTTAGAAACCAGTATCTTTCCTGTAGCAAATAGAAACAGCATAGGGTAAACTGAAGTGATTAGTATGCAAGGAGCTGATTCTGGGATGTTCACTATAGCTTGTCCTTTCAATGTGTCTTCTTTTGACATCTTCACCCTGGGTATCCTGGCAACAGAGCACTTCACAAAAACAAAAGTCCCATAGACACTGTTTGCTGAATTCCATCAGAATAATAAAAAGACTGTTTTATCTAAGCATTTTCTGAAGACAGTAATTTAGAAAAATACCAAGACAGCAGCCAAACGTACTTGGTTCAGAAATGACTGACGCTGAAGGAAACTCTAGCCCGAGGCTGGTGTGTTTGGGCCATGTGATTTCCCAACCATTTGCAGGGAGACACAAGAGGGGAAAAGAGGTGACTTGTGAGATACATGCAAGGTAAACCAACGAGAATGAACAGTGTGAAAAATCCTTAGAAAGGTCCATTTAGATCATGCAGTACACATCTCCTTACAAGCCACAAATGTGTCCTTGTTACCTGTAAACACCATCAGATGGACTTTGGCTACTGGACATAGAGCCTTCATCCTCCCAGTGCTGCACTGCTCTCTCTTACAGTGACAAGCTGGATACTTGGGGTGGCCCAGGCTGGGCAGTGGAGACCCTATAACCTTAATGATATTGGGACTTTAGGTCCATTTCCTGAAGTGGTGGTGCTGTCAATCATGTTCTCTGGGCTGTAAGAGGTTAAGTAAGTGCCTATATCAGATCCCCGCTGTCTTGATGCTCAAGTACTAGGGATGATGGTAGGGTGCAGTGGGTAAGGGAATGGCTAACCCGATTGGTCTCCTAGGTCCATTTGTCAAATCTTTTTCATACTTGTCCTATAGTTCATTCCATCTTGTGACTGAAGGGTTTACTGCTTTTCCTGAAGTCGAGAGTTAGGAAATATTTCTCACTGTCAGGCTGATGTCTTTGTTGAACAGAGCTCAGGATCCACAGAGTATTAAAGCAGAGAGAAACTTAGGGATCAGAAATTCAAGATCCTCAAAGAATTGTAATCCAAGCAGGCTTAAAAAAAAAATAGAGCAGACACTTTTGGCACCATGCTCAGCCTGAGAATCCCTCCTGGCGCCTCCCTCAGCTCCTCACTCCTCCCTCAAACAAGCCACATTTGTGCTGTGTGGTCCTGACCTCTCCCACTTTGTTCCAGGCCACAGCTGACAGGACCAGAATCGAGTCTCTGACCCAATCAGTCAGCTCTCTCAACTGGGAATTTGGAAATGAGACTCAGAAATTCCTGTCAGCTGTTTTTCGGACTGAGGACATTTATACTCGGGGAAGCAACTTCTGCTGGCATCAGGGAGCAGTAGATGGGAGTGACATAGCCACATGGCAAAAATAGATCACAGAACAAGAAGGTTCTGTACGGATCTGCTTAGATCTGTCCTCTTTTGTTTTATTCTCTTTAAAAGAAAAAATTTTTAGAAAAAGAAAGGAGAATAGGAGGTCAGGGCAAAAGTAAGGGACAAAAACTGTCTTTTTTTTTTATGGCTTTCAGCTCTTAGTTCCAGGTGCATCTGGGGTTCAATTTCTTAATTTCTGTGTGAGACACATACTCCAGATCCCGTTTGACTTATAGCTGATTTGAGTGAGTTTTGCTTAATTGCAATTAACACAGTGGCTTTGACCAAGAAAACTGAGCAAGGGCATCTCTTGAGCTGGAATCTAGGTCTCTTGCATCTGGATGGCTGTTCTGGCTGCATTACTGGTCTCCTGCTTGTGTGCTGACTCTAGAACGCAGCAGAACAAGCATGCGCCCCTGGCATTTCTGCTGAGTTACCACTGGGGCTGGAAAAGCACAGGCCACAGGTTATTACCTGAATATTTCTACCATCTAACCCCTTTGTCCCTCATTGCTCCATGATTAAACATCTGACCATGCCCAGTGCACACCTTCACTCAGGATGGATAGAAATCTGTGCTGTGGCCCTCCCCACATGCCTATCTGACAGGCAGGTCTGAAAAAGCCATGGATCCTTGTGCTCCTGGCTCATGGGTGACCTCTCACCACAGCAGGGACGATTCCTGGGAGTCATTACCTGAGACACCTCTGTCAATGACTTGTGACTTGTGGCAAGGGTCACTTTGAAACCATCAGGGAAGGATCCACAGAGGTCCTCCCTTTCTGCTCTAAGGTGCCGGCGTTTGTTTGCTGTTATGTGTCATTAGGATAAGGGCAAAGTGAAGTTCTGACTGAGGCTAATTGTTTGGAGCAGGAGGGAGACAGGAGCAAAACCGGACTTCTGATCATGTAAACAGTTTCTGTAGCACCTGCTGTGTGAAGAATCTCTTTCCCTTCAGTACAAGGCCAACTGCTTGTATTTGGTGTGAATAAAAGCCAGGTAGTGATCCAGGTTTGATCTCTGCACAGCTTCTTGCATAATTTTAAAACTTTATAATGGGCAGTTGTAGATTTCTGGGCAGTAAGGAAGGCTAGCATATTCTTATGAAGCAAAGAACAGAATTAGTGGGATAAAGGACACTCAAAAAGTCCATTCCCATACTAATCAGAAAAAAGTCCAAATGATATTGATTATACTTTAAACAATTTCTTGGGGTCTAATGTAGCCTGCTTAATGTCAAGGGCTGGTAGTGATCTTTCAGAGGGTAGGAAAATTAGTTAATGTGAATGGCCATAGTCCTTTTGTGGTTGCTTTCATAGTAATAATTTTTTATTTCTTAAACAGAGTAGGTTCTGTTTACAAGAATCAATATGTTTCTAGAGAAAGCCAGGACACATTAATATTAAAGTGGATTAAATCTTTAACTTAACGATCCTTTCTCTTATCTATGTATTACCTTCCTATCTTTCCTTTCAAAGTGTGCGTATGGCTGAGCATAGTGGCATACACTTGTAATCTCAGCACTCTGGAGGCTGAGGAAGGAAGATCCTGTGTGTTGGAGGCCAGCATGGGTTATGTATTGAGTTCAAGACCAACCTGAAATACATAGTGAGAGCCTGTATTAAAAAACCAAAAAGCAAAATGCATGTATGTACATACACAAGCATATTTATGAAGTCAGTTATTCATATTTGCAGATAACATGATCTTGTATGTAGAAAAACTTAATGACTCTACTAAACACTGTTATAACTGATAAATTCAGCAAAGTTGCAAGATAAAAAAGTCAATGTGCAAAAATCAGTTGTGTTTCTTCTATATACTCATAACAAACTGAAAAAGAGATAAAGGAACCAATAATATTTACAGTAATTGCACCAATAGCTGAGTAAATGTAACCACGATGATGAATCATCTGTACAATGAAAACACTTGAAATGTACAAAAAACACTCAAAAGATACCAATGAAGACACAAAATTGAAATGCTTATGGTGTAAAAGAGTTAGTATTACTAACATGTCCATGCTAGCTAAAGCAAGCTACAGATTCAATGTAGTGTCTGTAAAAATTTTAATGCTATTCTTTGCAGAAATAGAAAAATAAACCTATAATCCCACACAACCACAAAATATTCCAAATAGCCAAAGAAATTCTGAGTGAAAAAAACAAATCTGAAAGTATCATTTTATTTCAGAAATACTACAACGTTTTAAAAAAGAAAACAGTCTGCCACTGGCGTAAAAATAGATATACAGAACAATGGAGCATTATCGAGAACTCAGAAGTAAATCCACATGATTACAGTCAATCAGTGTTCAACCAGGCACCAGAGAAACTCATCGGAAAAAGGACAGCCTGCAAGTGGCACCGGAAAGTAGGATATCCATCTAAAAAGTGAAACTAGACCCTACTCTCACCTTACAGGAAAATCAATTTAAAGTGGATCAAAGATACAGTTTAAGACTGAAAATTAAAAATTTCATAGAAGAAACAGGTTAGCACACTGGTATGGACTTTTTTTTTTTTTGTATAAGACCCCAGCTGAGTGTGACAGTGCATATCTGTTCTCCAAGTATGTGGAGGCTGATGCAGGAGGCTCACTGTGAGTTTGAAGCCAGCCTGGGCTACCTAGTGAGTTCAAGGCCAACCTGAATTACATGGCAAAACCCCCTCTAAAAACAAAACAAAACAAAACAAAACAATCCATAATTTGTATAAGACCCCAAAACACAGACAATACGGAAACAACTGACAGAAGGAAAAAAAATAACCTGCAGAATGGAAAAAAAAATGTTTGCAAATACTTATATGACAGGGATTAAGTTTTAGGGCATATAAGGAAGTCGGAAAACTCAACAATAATAAGAACAAAACACAAAAAATCTGATTAAAAAATGAAAAATGATCTACATAGACATTTCTCAAAAGAATACAACAAAAGGCCAAGTTCGTAAATAAATGCTCGTATTACTAATCATCAGAGAAATGCAAATCAAAAGCACTGTAAGTTATCATCTCACTACAACCACCATGGAAATCAGTATCAATACTTCTCAAAAAATTAAAACTAGGAATTCCGTTTGAGTCAGCTCTTACTCTTCTTATATCTTCCTGAAAGAGTCAATGACATCATATTATAGTGATACATACATTCCTGTATCTTTAGTGGCATAAATTGTAACAACTGAATCCCAAGTGACCCAAATGCCTATCAACAGATGATTAGATAAAAAAATGTGATATTTACACACAATAGAGCATTACTTTGCCTTGAAGAAAAACTTGAGTCAATTGTAAGAAAATGGATACATCTTGAGACCATAAATGTTATGTGAAATGAATCAGACACATGAATTTAAATATCACATGGTTTCCCTTTTATGAGAAATCCAGAATAAAAGTAAAGAACCAAATAAAAGATAGATAATAGGAAGTAGGGAGACAGAGAGTTCTCAGGGGATCAAGAGATGGAGGGAAGAGGAGGGAAAGAAAGGAAAGGGGATGAAAAATGGAATTAAGATGTGTTATCTTCATGTACCAATTCCCCATGAGAAATGCAAGCATTATGTACTGCACGAATTTAAAAACGTATAATTATGATAAGAAAAAATACTAGCAAGAATTTTATACCACAAATTTCTTACTCAAGTATAAATTATAAAATAAAATCTTTTAAGATAAATAAAAAATGCTAATAAGGATGTGGAGAAATGGAACTCATATGTTGTGGGTAGGAATGTGAATTATTATAGTCACTATTTGTGAGTAACTTCCAAATAAACTAAAATTAAAATTCTATATTATCCAGCAATCCATTTACTGAGAGGAATTCTTATCCAAAATAAAGGAAATCAGTGTGATTTCTCTCTTTTTCTCTCTCTCTCCCACTCTCTCTCTCTTTCTCTCTCATACTTCCATGTTTATTACAGAACTATCTACAGTTACCAAGATATGGAAGCAATTTAGTTGTTCTTTGATGGATGAATAAAAGCAGTATGTATATACTCACAATAGAATGTTATTCAGACATTAAAAGAATGAAATCTGGCCATTTGGAACAACATGGATTAGATTAGCACAAAAAGAGAAATACCTCATGCTTATGTTAACATATGGAAGCTGAAAAAATGCATCTCACTGAAACAATGAGAAGATCATTGATTGTTAGAGTAGAGGAAAGGTGGGGCTGAGGGATGAGTACAAAAGAACAGGTATAATAACAAAATTAGACATTAGGGTTAGGTTCTAGCATTCTATAGCACGGTAGAGTGATAATGGTTAATGATAATTTATTGTGTACTTCAAAATAGTAAGGAAACAAAATTTTTTTATTTTTATTTTTTAAAATTTTTTTATTTAAAGAGAAAAGCAGGTAAAGGGTAGAGATAATACAGAATTTCAAAAAAAAGATAAACAATAAGAAATCACTAGTTGATAAATTACATATTGTCCTCTTAGAAATGGTTGTTCAAGTTACAAAATTAAAGCATGCAAAGTAGATAGTCAAACAGTGAGAGTGTAAACAGCTATGCATGCATGAATCTCTACATGTATTTCTATCCTTTCTGTATTAGAGGGAAAAACAAAACTTAGCAAGACAAAACAAAACGAGTTCCTATAAAAACATGAAACCAAAAAGTCATATAAAACCACAGTACAAGGTGATCTACAATGATTACAGTGTTGTTTCTTATTATCTTCAATAGAATTGTCTATATCATCAGGCATAATTGAATATGGCAGTATAATTGAATATAGCAGTACATAACAATATTAGTGAAAATAAAATATTGTAGACAGTATAAAACTTCAAAGGCAGGTAATAATCAAACCAGAGTGGATATTCTGGTGAATCTTTTCATCTTAAGTGCAGTTGCCTATATACTCAGACTTGATAATATCAATCATAATAGCTTTGAATATAATCTATCAATACAAAACAGCAATCTTACAAACCAGATTCAATTATGATCAGTCATGGTAAAACAGTGTAGGTTTTATAGAGCTTTAGATTAAGTTAATAGGAAATTAAGGATGATTACTGTACTGTTATTTTCAGGATTACTGTCTGTGCCCTCAAATCTAGTACAGGTAGAATGACTGGAACAGAATATAATACATCTAAGCAGAGTAGTGTGAGTAATGTGGGTTTTAAATCCTGGTGCACTATTAACACTATAGTGTATCAAGGCCATCTACGTTAGCGATTCTAGTTATCTTTCTCTGCCTCATTTCTGCCATGCTATTTTTCTGCCTTTGTTTGTCTACTATTCTCCTTCATTCTACTGCCTGCCCCACTCATTGAGGCCTTTCTGCCACTGTTCCTAAATTCCTGGCATTTTTTTCTCTCTCTACAATGTCCTTCAGTATTCTCTGTAGGGTTGGATTGGTGGTCACAAACTCCCCCAGATCCTCTTTGTCATGGAAGCATCTTGTTTCTCCATTAATTTCTAGTGACAGTTTTGCAGGGTACATCAATCTGGGCTGGAGGTTATTTTCTTTCAGGGCTTGGAATACTTCGTTCTAAGCTCTTCTTGATCTGATGGTCTGTGTCGAGAAGTCAGCCATGATCCTGATGGGCTTACCTTTATAGGTAATTTGTTTCTTTTCTCTGATGGCTTTTAATATTCTGTTTTTATAATGAATTTCTGGTATCTTGATTATTATATGTCTGAGTGTAGACCTGTTTTGGTTGTAGGTGGCTGGAGTTCTGTATGCCTCACATAACTGAATGCCATTTTCTTTTCTCAGGCTTGGGAAGTTTTCCTTAATTATTTCCATGAATAGCCTTTGTAATTCACCTGTATGTAGTCCTGCTTCTTCGTTCACATTTCTTATTCTTAAATTTTAGATTCTCTTGTCATCTTCTAGCCTTTGTATTGTTACTGCCTGTTTCCTTGTTATTTTTAAGAGATCTTTCCTTTCATGATCACACACTGCCAACTTGTCTTCAAGTTTTGAAAGTCTATCCTTAGTTTCTTTTAAGGAGTTTTGCTAGCTTTCAAGGGAGTTTTTATTTTCCTGGTAGTCTCTTTGAATCTGCTTCATGTATTCTATATTTTCTTTATATTCTTTATTGAATGTTTCTCTTCTTTTTTTGTGTTCCTCCCTTTTTCTGTCTGTATCATCCTGAGAGATGCTTCCTGAGAGCATTTCTTTTATTACTCTACTCATATCTTGCTTTACCTGATTTAATATTTCAGTTTTGAGCTCTTCTATAGTGTCCCAAATGTCCATTGAAGCCATGTCTGATGTTGCATGTTTGCTGCCCTCAGTCTCCCTTGTTTTTCCCTCTCCTGGATCATTGCTCTCAGGGTTCTGGTCTGAGGGCCTCCTCCTGCCTCTCTCTCTTGTCATGGCCCTGGCTTCCTCCACATAGGTTACAGTGCAGGTTCCAGCCCCCTTCCCTGTTGGCCACATTTCCTCTGAAGCACACTGGTGAAGGACCTCTGCCCTCTCCTGCTTGCTCTTGTCACTGAGGTGAAAGCAGAAGCTGTGTATGCCTGCCCCTCCCCACTGGGCCAGCCAAACCTCAGGGGCCTTCATACGGTTAGTGCGTGCCAGGTGCAGGGAATAGATTTGGGACAGCTCACTGGGTCCTGACCAGGGGCATGGCCCAGTCCAAGCAAATCCCATGAATCTGCTCTAGGGAGGGAGCAACCAACTGAAGTCACTGTTGCTCCCAGTTCAGGCTCCTCCTGCCCAATTCCAACATGTTGCCCATTTGGTCGCACAGTTCTGGTGGAGGGGGTCTCATTCCCAATACTGACTGTGGATTAATGAAGGTCCCTTTGCCAGCTCTGCTCTCCATTGGGCTCACCAACCCCCGACTTCAGCTCTGCTGTGGTTCCTGTGAGTGGTGGCAGGAATGAGTTTGAGCGGCTCTGCCAGCAGGTGTGGATTCAAGCTGGCACAAATTCAGGCCAGCAAAAACTTGGCAGGTTTCTGTGAAAAGGCTGTGTCCTGTAATTTTTAGCTGTTTCAGTTGTAGTCCTGATGTATTTGATGAACTTTTTTACCTTTTAATTTCTTCCTGTGTCAAGAGGATCCATCTCCCTCTGTCTGGGTCTCTCCAGGGTGTTTTATTGTGGCAAAGAGTTGTTTCTCTGGGAGGCTTTGTATTTTGTTGCTCACTGGTTGGCCATCTTGACTTCTCCAGAAACAAAATTTTTAAAGTTTATAGCACTAACAAATGAGGAATAATTGAAGTGATAGATATATTACATATATGTGTTAAAATGTCAAACTGTCTCATGAATATGTACAATTATCATGTATTGATTATTTTTTAAGAGGCATACACATTCATGTTCACACACATAGGCATATATATATATATATAATTGTATATAATCCACAATAATAATGACCATTAAAATAAATTCTTGAATGAATTAAGAGTAGGATAAAAAGGGACTTTAAGGATGTATTAGTTAGCTCTTGCTCTGTAACAAAATATTCTAAAACCCACTAGGCAATGACATTACATATTTATTACAGCATGGCCCAGGGGTGAAGAAACCTGCCTTTAGCTTAGTTGGATGCCTATGGCTCAATATTTCTCACAAGACTGCAATCAAAATGTCAGTGAAGCTATTGTCACTATAAGGGTCAACTAGGGTAAAGATCTGTCCTGAGATTCACTTGTCAAGCTCTTAGTGGATTTAGAGAGCTCTCTATCTATGGAGCACACACATCAGTTCCTTCCTCAAGGACTCCTTAGGGGAGATCACAGCATGGCGGCTGGCTTCCTGCAGACAAAGTGTGCAAACGAGCAAGAAGTCAGGAGAGTGAGAGAGGGCACACAAGAGACGCCACCTAGGCTTGGAAGACAATTCTGATTTCTATTTGCAGCTTATTCTGTAACAGTGAGAGACTAAATGCACTTTACCTTCAGGAGCAAGGAAAAAGTGGTGCATGAATAGGAAGAGAAAGGAGTCACTGGGGATCCGTTCAGAGCTTCCAATCACAAAGGCCATAGAATTCAACCGTGCAGGTCCCTCCACCTCTTCTCTGCTAGAATACCTCTTGTGTAGGCAGCTTGGCCACTTTTGCAGATGCTCCTCTTGTTCCATTTCAGAAAGTCCTTCCTTTGATTCATCCATAAAAAATGTGGGCTCAGTGGACATATTTTGCTGGCTTTTCCCAGCTTCTCTTTCCTTCCTGGTTCTCCATTAGAGAATCACTTGTTCCCTATTCTTAGCCTGTCTCAAGGGTAGCCATGGGACTCACCCTTTTATGATCAGAAATTTGTCTCTTCTTGGTCACAATATTTGGTCAAGAAATGTGTTTAGGGTTCACATTCCCTGAGATACCTTTTATACCATTCCATGAACCTTATTTCTTCTTTTGCACCTCCTTAAATTTTTGTGTTTTCAAGGGCAGCAATTGTAACTCTTCAGAGGACCACACCTAGACCACCTCAGCCACTTTGCCACCTTGTCCTAACCTCAGAGAAAAGGACATATCCAGGAATTTGTATTTCACTTCTTTTATATTTTTAAAAAATTTGATTAAATTTAAAAAAAAATGTTAAGAAATAATTTGCCTACAAACTTCATCTACCTCAATGATCCTTAGTATATTCATAGATCTGTACATCACTGCATCCAATTTTAGAACAATTTTATCACCTCTAAAAGAAACCCCGTACCCTTTTAACTATCATCCTCCAGCCCTCCCTAACCTGTATTCTATTTCTAAATTATTACTAATTTACTCTCTGTCTCTGTGGATTTGTATATTCTGAGCATTTTATATAAATTAGACCAGACAGTGTGTGGTATCTCTCCACTGTCTACTTTCATTTAGCATAATACTTTCAAGGTATGAATTTCTCTCCAGAGTTTCTCTGAAGACTCAGAAAGAAGCTAATACTCAGAGATTTTACCTTTTTTCCTTCCTTATCAGAATCATTTGGGAGAATATGGTAACATCTTCAAAAATAACTACTTTCAATGCTTTTTCTGCTGATATGGACATCATTCTTCCACAGCCTCTTTGAGAAGGGGAGTCCCTATACCCTCATTCACTTGAGTCTAGACTGGCTTGTGACTACTCTGCTCAACAGAAAACCGTAGAACTGATGTTGTCCATTTTTGGACCTAGATTAGGGCCTAAAACTTTCCACACTAGAGTCTTATCTGGCCCCTTGATTTTCAAAACCTTTTAGACCAATTCAATTCTACTATTTTTTATTGTAAATTATTGTTCACCATCATTAAAAAAATAAAAAAATAAAGTATAAATAAGATACCAAATCCACTGATAATAGATGAAACTGCTAAGACTTTGGTATTTACCTTTGCAGTTTTGCTTGTGCAAATAAATCTATCTAGCCATCATTTGACTATCAGTCTATTTGCTTATCCATTTTGTTTAAAATACTTAGCTTGATGTATACCTAGTTTTTAAAAACTCTGTCAGCTTTTTGACCAGGGTCATTATTCTCCTAGTCTTAGCAACCTGAGACACTCTGATAAATTCTAAGAAGGTGTTTGAATTGAAAAGTTATAAAGTAATGAAGAAACCATGGAAGACAGAACTGTGAAGTGAGAGTGAAGATGAATCACAGTTTCTCTAGTGTCATCGAGTCTTTATTGACTATTTTAAAAAGACCCATTTTTGCTAAGGGAATGGAATGCTGCAGAACTTCTCCACATGAAAGCACTTACTCAGCAGATGCCTCACTGCTTAGAATACTTAGTTTAGACAAACAAATGCACAGCCAACATATATCTACAAGTTTTAGATGATGAACCTTAAGATAATGAGTTCTGCGTCAAGTAGCACAGGATGAAGTAAAAAGCATGAAAGTTTATTTCCAACCAATGGCTGTGAAGCCCAGGAGTTAATTATACAGATAGAAATAGAGGTGCTGGTGTTAGAAGCAGTTGGGATGCACTGGCAGGCGTGGATGGTAGATGCCTAGCACTGCAGTTCCAGGTAGGGAGTGTCTGGTACCTTAGCAGTGCATCCGAAGTGAAGCCTGTGAGTTACTGTTAGCTCTGGAGTTGCACCAAATGAAATAACCAATAAGGCATCTGTTCAATCAGAACAATAAGGGGGTGAGTCCAAGCAGGGGGAAGGGACTGCAGAAAAGCTCAGGCTATTGTCACTATGAATGATCAACAGACAATTGACTCCAAATATATGTAATCAATATAAAATTCAAGAAAATGTGCTTTGCCATCTTCTTTTAACAGCACAGATAGTACATGAATTAAAGGTAAAGTATCATTTGGAAAATGTGGAGGTTACTTTCTTTTTATCCTCATGAATATTACAAATGTCATCTGTTACATCCAGGCATGGAAGAGAAGAGGGGACTCTCAGTGAAGCATCTGTTTTTCTTTTTCTTCCACGAGCAGGCTGGTCTCCTTTCCCTTGGTGGAGGACAGCGGCCTTGAGAATTTTCAGTGTAACCCATATTTGCCTGGTGGCAATATTATATTTTGTAGGTTCCCACGACTTAGCCTGTCCAAGTTCCCTGTCACTAACAGCCAAAGCCAGCCATTGTCGCATTTCTGAAATAATCCAAGGAATTTATATCTACCGAAACAAACCCCCTTACTGTATTGCTGGAAAAGGAACAGATTTCTGGCAAGTTTTCAGATCAGATGCAATTCCACCAAGAAAGAATAACTATCTGAATCCTAGCATCAGCTTTTTTTTTTTTTCCTAGAAAGCATTTTTTGCAAATCTGTGATTGTTGTAGTTAATTAGAAGGAACTTTTGACTTTATTAGATAGCAGTCACTGACCTTGATTAGATTCCCAAGCTGAATAGAAGCTGAAAGGCTGAATGGCTGGTTGATAGGCTAAGTTTTATATATATATATAATTTCCTTGACCTCCTAGTTTAGCTCAAGTAATATCAACATTTACCCCAAACATCTAAATTCAATTACATGTAAAGATAATACATACATGTCAGAAAATACTAAAGTGGAAATTCATATCTAATTTAGAGTTCTTTCCAGAGAAAATACTTTAATAATATTAGATTGTATAATTCTAAATGAGGAAAATAAAAGATGTATTATGTGTTTGTTTACCTCATTTTTTTTAATGGTTCTGGGTTTGAACCCAGGCTCTTGCACATGCCAGACAAATGCTCTACTACTGAATTATACCCCCAGCACCTTATTGTTAAATATTCATTTAATTGATCACCAAAGGTCTGCCATAGGGAGTTAAGTAAGGAAGTATTAACAAAGATTAATAAAGGCATGAGAAAGTTATGGTACTGGAGAAGACAAAAAAGTAGGGGAGAGAGTTGTAAGGTGTTTCATACCTAATCCCAAGGAAAGTGGTCCTTTGTAGGGGAGGAGGGAGGATTGGATAACTGAGCTTTTCCTCTGGAGACGCTTATCTGAGTAATGGGAAAAGATTGAGTTTGAGGGTCTTTTGATTCAGGGAATCTATGTGACATAAGAAAATGAAAAGCTAACTATTTAGCACAGTAATCCTTAGTGAATTACGGCATCCATCTGAAGATATTCTCCTCCTGCTGGAAGAATCAGGAGGGAGCCTTTGGCTGGAGCTAGGCTTGGGAGCAATGCCAGGCACTAGCAGAGCATGGGCCTGAGAATATTCAAGATTATGCCTCGGGAATATTCAAGAGATCTGATCTGGGAGAAAAATGCATTTTAAAAGCCAGAATGTTATGTGAATGAATATCATTCCAATAAACTCCACTGTAGAAGAAATAGCACTTTAATTTCTGGTGACCAATGACGTAGGACTCTGAGTACCAACTTCTTGTTCAACCTGTGGATCATCTCATCTCTATACTCCTGTTACCTGCCCCCTTGGTGTCGCATCAAAGCCTGGCTGTGGGAAGGGCATACAAGTTGCTTGTGACAAAGCAAGTCTTCTGAATTTCAGTCTTCTGTGTTTGCTCCTGGGATCCTAATTATTTAAACCCGTGGTGTTCCCTGATTCCATATCATGCAGGATGTGGGTAGATTTGATGAAGCCTGTCCTGTGTGTTTAGGGTCCTGCCCCTGGGGTGAGGATGGAAGCATCTCTCTAGCAGTCTTTGTTCTGAAGGTGCCACCACAGAACAAGCCCAGGTAATCTTCCTCTGCTCCAGGCGCCTGTAGCAGCTCCTTCTTCCTCAACGCAGAGGAATCCCCTCTTGCACTGTCTACTCCTCCAAATCCCCCTGCTCTTAAACTCCTCAATGGGTTTACAGTTAAAGAAACAAACCAGAAAATCAGAAAATCAAGCAGACTTCCTGTTTTGTACTGGGCCATGGATCTGGCCTAGGGCGGTGAATCAAAGAGCAGGCTACCTGCTTTGATAAGGCAAGAAAAGAGGAAAGGACAGGAAGTTAAAACTGCTTCAATTAATACCTCAAGATATTATGTAGCTGCTTTAGTCACAACCCTGAAGCGGTTAGGAAGAGAGGGAAATGCTAAAGCCAGTGCAATGGAAAACCCATGGACTGCAGAATTGGAGAAGTCAGAGGGGGACCCTGAAATGATTTTTTCCACTGGGAAGAAGGTGTGAGCCAGTTCACCATTTTAGTTTGCTCATGGTTCCATGGATGTAGGTGGAGAGAAAAACCTGTGGTTTCTGTTTTTTTTTTTTTTTCCTTTTGAAGATTTGCCGAGACAGTGAAGGTTTACCCTGAAAAGGAAGTTGTGATTACGAACTTTCTGAAAACTGATGATCCACTCTTACATGTCTGATTCCTACGATGCCTCAAACCCAGAGAAAGGCTCGCTGGAAGAAGCAGCAGGGGGTGAGGAGAAGGGCAGTGTTAATCAGTCCACTGCTGGGCTGGACCCAGTTATGGCTAATTTGTGGAGCAAAGAAGACAAAACTGATGATGTTCTTTCAAAGCAAATCAACATTCTGGGCACAAAAAGGGAAACCAGGTTGGAGGGAATTGCAACGACAGGTGGAGAAATGATGGAACCACAGAAAGTCAGGTACCAGCAGGTGTTTTTTGCCAGGAGGTAGCCTTGTAACTGGCAAATGTGGACAGCTGGGAAAGGTAGCCAGGGAGATCATCTATTCACAGCTCCCTCACACTGACGTGGTCTTCACCTTTGAGTACACCTGGAAAAGACCAAGATGAAGGAGATTAGACTAGGAAAAGGCAGTGTAAGCTGATGCCAGTCTGGCAGGGCAGTGGCAGGGATGTCTGATGGAGGAGGGGCAGAGCAGAACCAGGCTGACCCAGAAGTTCCGGGCAGATGTCATTGTGGGGTGGGATGTATTGGTGACAAGTCACCAAAGGGCTGCTCGGCTTCTCTCTGTGAACAGTGTTCAGTCATGGGCTACACAAGTGTAGCATCATTCACTATTTGGGCAGGGCTTAGGGCTCGGGGAAGATTGATAGAGTGGAGCCAAATGTCTGTGGGGGCATAGTCATGATTAATACCACAGGAGCAAGCAAGCCGACCCTGGGCAAGTTGCTTTCCTTGCTAGGTTTGCTCATCTAGAAATGATGGTACATTTAAGGGACTGTGTGTATCAAATGAAATCATGTATTTGATTAATCATTTATTCAATTATCTATTTTTTTTCCTTAGAAAGTTAGGGCATAGCAGTGCCAAAAAACAAAGCTTCTGCTTCATGGAGAATGTAGACAAGAAACAACTTAACATAAACTATAAAAGGATGTGAGGTCCTAAGAAGTGAGAAGAAGCGAAAGAAAGACAGTTGAGCCTGGGATGGCAGGTGCAGACCCAGGCAGAGTTTCTGATGAGAATGGTTAGAAGACACACATAAATAAAGGGATGGGAGAAGCCAGCTGCTCTCCATGGGAAGAGCATTTTAGGGAGAGCATTCTAGGTAGCAAGAACAGTAAAGAAAGCCTAGAGACTGAAACAGGCTTAGTGTGTGGAGGATGGCTGGAAGACCTGAGGTAAAGGAAGTCACAGAAAACAAGGTTAAAGAAGAGGCTGGATCCCCCAGGGCTTTGTAAACATGAAAGGGATTTATGATATTGAATGTGATAGAAACCCCTAACAGATGCAAAGAATTTAATTACAACATGTGTAGAGTGCTTTGTGTGTGTCCAGCCCTGTTCCAGGGCTTTCACTCACTCAGGCCTCCTCACACAGTTCCACGCTTGCCCAGGGTTTTGTGGGTAGCTACTGGCAGAGCCAGGATTTGAACCTGTCTCCAGGTTCAAGCTCTTCCTCCCTCCATATAAAGTCTGGGATATAGAAAGTACTTGATATATGATTGTGGTCTTTCAACCCTTTCATGATTCCCCAGTAAAATCTGCCAGCTCTGTGGCCTAGCTCTGCCCACTTTTGTAACTGATGCCCAGGTCACTGTCCTCCAGGTCCACTGATCTTGCAGTTCCTAGAGCATCCCAAGCCTCTCCTGGGGCCACTTCTCTCTCCACGGAGCCCGTGTCTGGTATTGCTCACTGTCTTCTGGGACGGACATCTCAACAGCAGATCCTCCTGCCCTGTTATTTATCTTGTTGGTGTCTTGTCTCCTCATGTACTTGCTGCATTCAAATCATTACAACCATTTATTTACTTGCCATTTTTCTGTTTGTATCTCCAATCTATTACAGGATGAGCTCCATTAAAAGTAGGGACATCTCACTTGTTCTCTAGGCATCCCTGGGACCAGAAATCAAAACATATTTATTGAATGAATAGATGGATTAGATAAATTATTGTATTTAAGAGCTTTATGAAAAATTTCAAATAGTTTTCCCCTTCTTTAATGATACAACCTTTTGGGGATGATATGATTGAAGTGTCACAGTCAGTTATATCAAAGTACTCATGGTTTTTCTTTTCTGTAGATAAAAAGCTTTTGAGTTTTACACAGTAGCAGAACAAATAGTTCTGTGATTTACCTTTCCTAATTTATTTTACCAATATTGTATGTTATCAACAGTTTTTTTATATTGTTACTATTTATAATAAGTTTATTCTCATGGAATATATTCTAAAAGTCAAAAAGCATAAAAACAATTATTTTTCTAGCCCAAATATGTAATTGTTACATTAAACTATCTTTAAAACTTAATTATTTGTTTAATCTCTAATTAATTCATGCATCTAAACATTAATTGAGTGCATCTATGAAACAAGGATTGTGCTACACCCTGGAGCAAAAAGACAAATATGTCAAAACCCTTCTTCTCAGTGAGTGTGTAATGTAGTAGGAAAGACAATTTCCTACTAAGATTAATTAATTTCCTACTAAAAGTAGAACCCAGTGCTATGGATTCTGCACTAGAAGGAGGCCTTGATATTGTGAGTATGTAAAGAAGGGAACTTAATCCCCGGCAGGGGACACATGTCAGGGAAGGGCGCATGGGTGTGCTACATGGGGGGAACTCTGAAAGCTGAAGGTGAGGGAAAAGGTTAGGATTGCCTTTCTTGCCAGAGAAAGAGAATAGGGTGTGCAGAGATGCAAAGACGGAGAGAGCCTGGGACATTCAAGAGTTGTATTCATAGCACCTAGAGCCAAACCTACATGGATTTCCCCCTTTTCTTTATTTGCAGTCCTGGGGTTCAAACACCCTGCTTTGCACCTGCTAGGTAAGAGCTCTACCAGCAGGCCATAACCCTAGCCATCCCTGTGGATTTTCTGAAGTACTCCTGGTTGGTAATGACACATGCACAAGCTCTTTGGCTCTCCGATTCACCTGTGTTGACCATGCTTTCCTCCAATAGCTTTTCTCTCTTCCATTGGAGAAACCCTGTACACTTCATATATGTTCCAGCCTGCAAGCCTTTGCTTGTGATGTTCCCAGTCTATAATGCCTTTCCTACTCTCTTGTGCTATTCAAACTTTATCCTGCTTTCATTGCCTGCCTTGACTATTACCTCTTTGAGAAAGGTCTCTCTTGCTGAACCTGTTCATGGTGATGTCTTTCAGTTTTGAATTGGTTTTATTTTTAAAGATAATCCCTTAAGAATATCCACTCCATTATCCTTCATTTTGGGTATTACATGTTCATTCCTGACTTATTTGTGAATTTGATGATGGTAAGTACCCCTTTGTGGTTTTTATTTGTTTATCCAGTTCAAGTGTATGGCATGAACAGTCTCAGTATTTGAATTTTATAAATATTAAAAGGACAGTTTTCCGTGGTACCAGAGATTGAACCCAATGTCTTCAGACTAAGGTGCATCTCCAGCCCTTTTTTACTGTGAGACAGGGTCTTGATAAGGTGCTAAGTGGCACAGGCTGTACTGGAACTTGAAATTCTGCCTCAGCCTCTCAGAATGCTGAGATCATAGACATGCACTATCATGCTTAGCTATAAGATATTTTTATTCCATAGGCAATGTTGTGTGCCAATTGTGGTCTGGAGTACAGCTCAGTGACAAAATGGGCAGTTTTCATGTTTTCATATATCAAAGCATACTGTGACCTTAACCAATTAGAAACAATTGGTTAGGTTTGAATATATCAACATGTATACATTAAATACAATGTTGAACATAGATAGCCATTTGCAAAATGCAGCACAATAACTTTCATGTAAATTTAAGAAACAATAAATACTGTTTTATATTTTAATGAGCACAAACATGTATGTAAAAGTATAAAAATGGACTAATGGGAGAGGATGGTAAAAGATTATAGTGCAATCTACTTTTACTTTGCAAAAAAAAAATTCAAAGCAAGTAAGACAATTCTCTCAATGGCTAATACTGTTTTTCTAACAGTAAACATATATGTTGTGGGATTGTTTGTTGTATGACTCCTTATATTTTATATTTTTCTATATGTGAAAAATTCCTCAAACATCTAACCATACATGTCCATGCGGAAACCACATGGGTGTTCAAGAGTTGGGGTGCTGAAGAGAAATGGAGAGAGACAGGAAGGTGGAGATACAGTAGCTTAAACAACCCAATTATTTTAATAGGAAATTTTTCTTGTAAAATATTCAAGCTCCTGCTGTTTCACCATTATAGTTTTTTGTAGCTTAGGAGACAATTCTAGTAAAAAGAAATTCTGTGGCCTTTGCATGGTCTTTGGTTTTACTGCAGGCTTCATGTGATAATGTGGGAGCTGCCCTGGTGGACTTCAGGCGACTCTGAATGAAGTGAAGCTTTGCTCTGCCTTTCTGAACTGTATGATTTCAGATGAGGTTAATGGGCATTAGTTATACCAGTAGGTGGAAGTTATGGGGCCTGAATTTCAATGCCTGAACCCTCACCATTCTAAGGTCGATACTGACTCAGGAGAGTTACAGATAGGTAGATAGCGCCAAGGGGCTGATCATTAACATTCCCATAAAAGCTAAGAGAGTAGGTGGTTGAGGGGTCAGCAGTGGTCTCATGCCTGAGGGACCTGAGGCCATCACCAACTCATATGGTCTGAATTACTCTCACTTAAGCCCCCATCAATGGAAAATATGGAAAGACTTTAAATGAACAAATTGAGCTGATTCAACAAGATTGTATGACCTTACAACCAAGTTCAGCCTGAGGAGATACTAAAGAGACAATTGAATCCAAAAAGGAAGGCCCAGTTGTATGAATAATAACTCACAGATATGGAAGTTGCTTTGAAATACATGTCTGCCTAAAAATAAGTCTCAAAGTTGATGTTCAAAAATCCTTTAAGTGATACATATATGTACACATGTGTATATATGTCTATATGCACACACACGATTATATGTAATGTGTAAGTGGTATATTAATGTAAATGCAGAATATCATAATATATAATATGTACAACATATATTTAATGCTAGGTTATATATATACAGGGCCAACAAATGAGTGCCTATGATCACTAAAAGTGTGGTGAATGAGTGAATGTCATGAGCAGAAAAGAGCTTCACATGAGTTATATTTTCCTCTGATGTTCTTCTTGATAGAGCTTTGTTAACCCTCCTGAGTGGGCTAAAGTTTCTAGGCAAATGGCAACAATCAGAACAACCAGTGAGTTGGGGTTCTGGGGGTCAGATAAAAAATGATAAATTTCCCATGGCCAGGAGGGCCCCCACAGCTACCAGCCTGTCCACTCCTCTATCCTCCTGACTGCACACGGGCTCTTCTTTCTATTTACAGAATAGCTACTTGGCCAGACTCGTTCCAGGCATTCGCCATAGATATTCTCATACATCCTCCCCACAACCCCTTCCGGTGACTACATCTTTGTTTTCAGCACTGAAAGCTTAGATTAAATTCTTTGTTCAGAGACATGTAACTGATAGGTGACAGAGGAGGTTTGTTATCCTGGATCTGGCAGATTCTTAGTGATCTCTGGCAAGGAAGCTTCTGATCATACTCAGTAGCACATGGAAGAAGCTTTCTCTTTTGGGCAGGGGAGAAACATCAGTAGTCCCGACAGTTTGGGCTGCAATTAGAGGTGTGTACAATACAGATCTCTACCCTACCAGTTGTAAGTTTCCTACTCGGCTGATTGGCCATGCAAAGATTCCTTTAAAGCACATGAAACCTTTTGACTACAAGCTTTGCACCAAGTGGAAGGCATCATAATTTGGGGCAAGAGTAGAGGTCTTAGAGTTAAATGTGTGATCAAATCACAGAACCTTGGAAAATTGCTTACACTCACTGAGCCCAGTTTTGGAAGCTCTAGAATAGTGAACAGTGGTGCCTACCTTGCTGGGTTAGCTCGAGTCCTATGGAAATGCCACAAGCAGCACTTGGGAAGTGCTAAGCTACCAGTAGCTGTTACTAACAACACTAACTTTATTTATTAGCCACTGAACCAGAACAGAGAAAAAAAATTTAACCAGTCTATATAGAGGGACAAAATACTCAGACTGAGTGACTAGGTGATCCGAAGGTTAGCAGCACAGGGGTTCCTATGAAATTAACCACCTCTTCTTTGAGCTGAGACTCCAGGGAGAGCACAAGGCAATCCTTACCCTTATTTCGTAAGTGACTGGTCTATGGGATCAGGAATGGTGCCTCAGTAGACCTTTGCCTGCTGTCTGCAGGGATCCTGTTCTGCTTATGGCAATTAGTCAGTCTGTGGACATTTCTCCATTTCAGTACAACTTCAGTGTATCTTGAAGGTCCCATTCTTCGGGGACTAGCTTTTTTTTTTTTTTTTGAGGGGAGGAAGAGAGAGAAAGAGAGAGAGAATAAACAAGAGGATTGAGGTAACCTCTCTCAGAGAGGATTTTACATTCTTTTGTGAATGAGGCTTTCCATTCCTCGGGGAAGCTCAATTATTAATGCGGGTAGACTTATTGAAGGAGGCAGAAATGATAAACTATAACAGTAACAGTTACTTAGCATTTATTTTGTGCCAGGCACTATTCTAAGTGTTTTAAATATATTGGGCTTCTGCTCATCTAATCCTCCCATAACACTATTAGGAAGAGACTATGTTTGTTTCATTTCATAGCAGAAGATACAAAGTATTTGAGCATCTTGTCCAAAGTCACAGTCCTCAAGTGGCAGAGCTGGGATTTAAACTCTGGCAACTCAACTTTTAAAATGCTGCACAGCCAGAGGTAATAATTGATAGTCACAGACTTGTGGGTTTTATTATCAAGGTGTTAAGATGTGTACAAAGCAAAGTGGTAGCTAGGAGAATTCCTCTACCTCAGCAACTCAAAGGCTTTGCCATCCCGAGATAAAGACGTAGTTTTCAGGACTGTGTCACCAGCGTCTAATTTCAAAACTGTTAGGAAGCAGCAGAGATTCTAATCTGTATTTACTGAAATCAAATTAAATGTCTTATCTTTTTGTTATCTTGGAAATATGCCTTGTTTTAATAATATCCTAAGTGGACACGAGGTCACAGCAACATCACGGATGATTCCACTGTTGTCAGCTACATATGGATTGTTGTTTTTACAGGAATTTAAGGATTTGGTTGTCTGATTTGTATATGTTTCAACTTCCTTAATGTTTTACATTTTGCTCATTTTCCTTTCACAAATTTGCCTTGCTTGTGACAAGAGTGTATCTATAGTCTGAATATTTCTGTCTACTCTATTCCCCCACCAAAAATATGTTTGTGTTGAAGCTTAGTGACTAGTGTGATGATTTTAGGGGAGGCAATTAGGTCATGAGTATAGTGCTCTCGTGAAAAGGATTAATGTCCTTATAAAAGAGGTTGGAAACTGGACCTGGTGGCACACACCTGTAATGCCAGCACTCTGGGGAGGCTGAGGCAAGAGGATTGCAAGTTCAAGTTTAGCCTTAATAACTTAGCAATTTAACAAGATCTTGGCTCAGACAAAAAAGTTTAAAAAGGGCTGAAGATATAGGTCAATGCAAAGGCCCTGGGTTTAATCCCTAGTAATGGAAGAAGACAAAATAGAAGAGTCTAAAAGAGAACCATCTTCCTTACCACCATTTCAGAACACAGCAAGAAAGCATAGTCTGTGAACCAGGAAGGCAGCCTTCACCAGGCACTGAATTTGCCAATGCCATGATCATGTATTTCTCAGTCTTCAGATCCGTAAGAAATGAATTTATGTTGCTTGTAAGCTACTCGGTTTGTGGTATTTTGTTATAGCAGCCAGTTTTAACAGACTAGGACAAGTGCATTCTGGATTCAGATGGATATAGCAGTGAGGCCTGAGGAGCTCTGAGCTATTCTAATGCTTTTCCAGTCAGACAGAAAGAAGTAAGCAGCAAAGCAATACGAAACACTTGGGAGAACATACAGCTACTCAGTTTCATTCTGCTCATGCACATTTACAGCATCGGCCTGGAGAGCTGTAGTGTTTACTTGCTGTGGAGGGTGGCTGCAGGCTGGCTTCCTATTTTTGATAGCAGACAACATCAGCATAGCCATTTCTACAGAATGGGGAGGCGATTGTGGTCCATATGACACAGTATCAGCATTCTGTTAAATTGCTGTCATCAGTGACACATCCCAGGAACTGCAGACTACCAAAAATACCATCGCTTATTAGGCAAATCTGAATCCGCAGTTTTGTTCATGTAGATTTCATAACCTTGAACTTAAATTATCACTGGATGTGGCTTTGCCTTTTGGGGAGAAAGTGCTGCTAAATGTGCGGTTAAGTCAAGGCTGGGACCAAACAGTGCTGCAGAGGAGCCATCAGTGTGGAACCTTCGCACTCCGCGGCCCTTTCTCCTGCTGTGCTGAGACACCTCCCTCCTTGGTAAATCCCACCTGGGCCTTCAGGTTCTTATTCCTCCCATCACATCTGAGACTTGAGAAATAAATTGATAAAATCACTTGCAGTAATAGGTAATTGACTGATAAGGTTTAAAAATTTTTTTTTACCACATTCTGGGATATTTGCATTTTAATAGAACTTCAGTTTTTGTCCAAGGAAATAAATGCATTCTAGAAGTAAAGAACTGGCCAAGCCAGTATATTTTTTAGTTGAACATTTCCTTCCAGTGCCCATGAACACATAAATGGCCATTTTTATTGCATACTTAAAGGTTTGACCTTGAATATTAAATACATAGTAACAACCATATTCACTTGAAAAAAAAAGACCACATCCCAAGGCTTTTTGCTAACTCTTAAAGACAAGTAATGAGAATTATTGTGATTTTATATATGTTAATAAAGTCTGGTAATACATATTCTAACAAAAATTGGCAGAAGTTATTTTATGCATACAATTAATAGTAAAATAAGCATTTTCATAATTTGAATTTTTCAAATTGCTGCTTTACAGTACAAGAATTTAGCTGGAATTCTTGGAATTTAGAGCAGTGTTTTGAAGTGTGGTTTCTGTAGGTAACAGTAGCTTAAATTTGTTGGAAATGCATGTTCTTGGGCTCTACCTGTGAATCATGGAATCCAGAACTCTAGACAATGACCCAGCAATTGTGTTTTAGCAAACTCTGTGGGTGATTTCAATGCACATTAAAATTTAACCACCAGGGTTGTAGCTGATTATGTTTGAATTCATCCTCATTAACAGATGAGTAAATTGAGGCTCAGAGAGATTAAGAGACTATGTAGCACTGCTGATTGTTATTAGCATTCTATTGACTGTCCTGAGGTCAGTCTCTTAGGGGGATCGATCGTTTGTGGCAGCATCTTTGATTGACAGGGCAGTCAAATCTCTTCCTGATTGTGTGGCTTTACCCTTGTAAGAGCCCCGGGGGTGAGACTTGAACAACTTCAATCTCTTGGAGCCTCTCAGGGATCAGGCTGCTTCATATTCACTCTCTTTAAAAAGATCAGCACTCATTTTTCTTTAAAGTTGGGGTTAGTCTGCCTGAGTTGCATACAAATAAGATGAATGAATTCATTACCAAAAGCTAGATTAAGTTTGCAGCTGTTCTGCCTGGGGATCTAGTAGAGAGAGGGGCTGGCACAACTGAAAATCCTTTGCTGATCAAGGCAGTCTGAAAATGCAATCTTACGTGGTAAGTAGCATTCAGAAATACTGAAATGAAGTGAAAAATTAAAATGACTTTTGCCTAAACATGTGGGGAATGGGGAAATCCTGGGGTGTCACCAAACATGTATCAGAGCTGTGGAATGCAGAGGCTGTCATTTCAGCTGGTTTACCTCCAGGGGAGTACAACCCGTGAGTATATGAATGAAAATTCACATTGGAGATTTCAAAGAGGCTGTATAATACCAGGAAAAACACTGATGTTTGTCACTTTACAACTTACTTACCCCATTATCTCTAAATTATAGCCTCTACACTGGGCAGTGTCTAGAGTGTGATTTCTTTTTATCTGGTACCCTCATATAGGAATGCTGACAACTGCATTCATTCATTATTTCCTTCACAAATGCAACCATTTATCACATCAATATTTTAAAAGTACTTCTAGGTGCCAGGGCTATTCTGGGCTTCTCTTTCTCACGTTTTTTGCCTTTCTTGACTGAATGCATAATTTTATCTCATGTTTTTCCTTTTCCTACTTGGAAGTTACATGTGCTGTTTGAGTATTTATGCTGGAAATTTTATCAATTATACTTAAATTACAGAAATCTAAAATTAATCAAAACCTCAATCTTTCTCCCAGTAAGACAATTTATTTTCAAATTTAATTCTATTTGTTCTTCTTTTGACTTAGGCTATTCTGTTGTATTCAATTCTATTGAAAAACTGACACCTTTAGTATTCTTTTATACAATAAATATTTGCTATTATAAGCTCATTTTAATCTTTCCTACATCTGAGGCCCTACATCTTGGATATCTTTCTCTCCGGCTGGTACCACCTTCAGACTGGTGCTGGCGATAAGCTCTCTTCAGTCTGTAAATAGCAATATTTTTATTCTGTTCTTGAATAAAATTTTACTGAATATTGAATTTTTATAATATTTTATAATTATTGACACATGTTAGTTGTTCAAATTATTTGGAGTCACTGATATTTCCATATATGCATGCATCACAAATTAATCATGTCCATCCAAACAACTTCTACTCTGGCATTCTTCCCATGTCATTAATTTTCTAACAGTTGCTTTCTTTGACAATTTTGTAAGTTTTACTCTACTGTTAAGAGGATTTTGTTGATGTATTGAAAAGTCTGTGATCTAATTTATTCCTTTGTATGTAATACGGTTTTTTCCTCTGGCTTTCAAGACTTTTCTCTTAGTTGCTGATTTGCAGCAATTTTATTATAATGTGTTTAGATGGAATTTCTTTTATCTTCTTCCATTTAGGATGCACTAGATCTCTTGAATCTCTTGAATGTCTGATTTACTGTCTTTGATCAGTTCTTGAAAACTTTGATTTCATCTTTCCAAATATTGCGCCTGATGCATTCTCCTTTTGTCTTAGTATCCTAATTTTATACCTCACCATTATAGTTTCCACATCTCTTATAATCTCCTCTATTGTATGCATTTCCCCTCCTTTTTCATATTATGTTCAAGATCATTTAGCATGATTTATCTTCTTCCTACATAGTAGGTATTCAGTAAATCTTTGCTGAATGAAATAAAATGGAGATTTAACAATACCATTATATGAAAGTAGTGTTTTATAAGATATACAAGTGGAAAAGACTGATCTATTTATTTCCAATTTATTTTCTATTGCAAAAACTGAGATCTATGGGTAAAATTACTTGACCAAGGCCACAGAGTTAAATAATGTCAGATTTACCTCTAGGTCCATTCTTCTTTCCAATTAATCACATACTTCTTTCTAATCTCAAATATTACAATACAAGAATGATAGTGATAACGTGAGAGGGCTGTACTTTTTTCATTCATGAGTTGTTATATTATTTGAGAAGTCATCTATATCTTCTACTGATAGTGAAAAGAAATTTGGAAGTGCAGTAGGGAAGGGCAGTGGGAGATGTAAGAACTAAGTAGACTTTGGTAGCTTTTGATAAGAAAATGACTTATTAGATGGAGAACCATTTACATCTTCTTATCCCTTGGTTTCACAAAAGCTGCCCACTGATGTAACAGGTAAAACTAATAGATTTACAATAAAGTGACTGAAAATTTAGAGGAAAGTAAGACGTTTGCAAATGTTGTAATATTTAACCTTTAGATGGGAACTCATAATCTGCTAAAATAGACTCTTCTGAACAAATGAGAGGAAAGCTGGAATTAGTTTAACAAAATATATAAATGCAAGTTTGGGGGAGATATGAATGGTGGAAGAAAGAACAGACAAACACAAAGAACAGACAAATAAAGTCCAAATACCTGGAACAAAACTGTGTGTTACAGAAATTAATTCTCTTCAGTTAGTAAGAAAAACCATGAGCTCTGCTCTTTATCTGAGCATATTAGTGTAGTAGCTTAAGGGACTCTTATGAAAATTTAGATTAAATTTTGCAATTAGATTACAGTTTTTAGAGATTTAGTATCTTTATGGTTTTGGTTATTTGAATACATTTCTGAAAGTAATATTTGTTTCCATACTTCTCAGTTCTCTTCAGTGTTAATCTCAATACTATCTATAGGTTGATGAAAAAGAAAGAAAAAGCTGTACTGACTGTCACTTCCTCTCACTTCTTTCTCTCCATGACTTGAAACAGTTCCTCCAAAGTGCTCTGTATAGTATATTGCTTCACTAAAACACAGTGATGATAAGAAAAAGAGAAAATATATGCCCTTACGTTTTTCTCCTTCTTAGCTTTGAAACAGTATTCCTATACATTTTCTCCTTGCTCCTCCTCAGGAATAATCAGTCCCAAGTATCCCATATTCCATGGCTCTAAGGTAAGGTCTGGAGAGAGGAGCCTCCATTTGAACAGCAAAAAACTGAAAATTTAGAGAAAAGTAAGATGTTTGCAAATGTTGTAATAGTTAACCTTTGGATAGGAACTCATAGGATTATATGAGAGGTGTGGCCACATCCAAGCCTAAACCAAGCTATAGACATCCTGCCCATGTACTTCCTGCTTAATCCTCAAAGGAAAAAAGAAAAGTATTCAGACTGATGTATTTGCTCCTTCCTTTCACCCCAATAATGAATGTCATTCTATCTCAAAATGGTCAGAACTGACATGCTTTCAGACCTTTTTTCAGACAGCCTTGTACACTATAGGAATTAGAGTCTGCTTCTCTTGCTTATTAGTCACATCCCTGAGCAACCACCTGGAGTATCTACTAATCCTTAAAGGCCACGAAACACTGTGGATCAAAATGTGAAAGGATGGCAGCTAGTTGAATATAGTCTCCATCTTTATACTGCAAAATAAGGGGCACACTAAAAACGTGTTTTATTTTTATCAACATGAAGAACCAAACAAGAATGTTTATCAATCAATGTGCATAGTTTTCTATTCCCTCCTCTTTTATTTGCCTAATTTGGTTGAAATTTAATCTGTTTTGTGGGCTGAAATGATTAGGGTATTTTTTATTTTTGCTTCTGAATTTTTTTACTTTGTTTATTTGCAATATAACTGATGTGCACAAAGATGTGATCATTCATTCAAACCATTTAATCCTAATATTTTCTAAATTTAGAGAATAATCTTGGGAGAATTTTGAAAGGAACAGCATAGAAAGAATACTGGTCCATTTTTCAGACAACTTAACATCTAAATCAGGTCTTATACTATCTAGCCCTAAGGTTAGGTAATTCTCTTGATTTACTTTTTTAAAAATGCAATTTAAAATTAGTATATTGCTTTAAAAACAATTAACACATTTTCTCACAAAATATAAAATGAGGAAAAGTAATCATCAGGTCTGCCATCTGTTCATTTGCCCCCCAACTCTTTCTCTATCCACCCATGTTTTTTTTTTTAATTTTTAAAAAATTTTTTATTTAAAGAGAAACAAAAGCATGTAAAGGGTAGAGATAATACAGAATTTCAAAAAAAAGATAAACAGTAAGAAATCACTAGTTGATAAATTACATATTGTCCTCTTAGAAATAGTTGTTCAAGTTACAAAATTAAAGCATACAAAGTAGATAGTCAAACAGTGAGAGTGTAAACAGCTATGCATGCATGAATCTCTACATGTATTTCTATCCTTTCTGTAGTAGAGGGAAAAACAAAACTTAGCAAGACAAAACAAAACAAATTCCTATAAAAACATGAAATCAAAAAGTTGTATAAAGGCATAGTACAAGGTGATCTACAATGATTGCTGTGTTGTTTCTTATTATCTTCAATAGAATTGTCTATATCATCAGGCATAAATGAATATAGCAGTACAATTGAATATAGCAGTACATAACAATATTAGTAAAAATAAAAAATTGTAGACAGTATAAAACTTCAAAGGCAGGTAATATCAAACCAGAGTGGATATTCTAGTGGATCTTGTCATCTTAAGTGCAATTGCCTATATACTCAGACTTGATACTATCAATCATAACAGCTTTGAATAAAATCTATCAATACAAAACAGCGATCTAACCAACCAGATTCGATTACGATCAATCATGGTAAAACAGTGTAGGTTTTACAGAGCTTTAGATTAAGTTAATAGGAAATTAAGGATGATTACCATACTATATCCTGTTATTTTCAGGATTACTGTCTGTGCCCTCAAATCTAGTACAGGTAGAATGACTGGAACAGAATATAATACATCTAAGCAGAGTAGTGTGAGTAATGTGTGTTTTAAATCCTGGTGCACTATTAACAATAAAGTGTATCAAGGCCATCTATGTGAGAGATTCTAGCCATCCTTCTCTGCCTCATTTCTGCTATGCTATTTTTGTGCCTTTGTTTGTCTACTTTTCTCTTTCATTCTACTGCCTGCCCCACTCATTGAGGCCTTTCTGCCACTGTTCCTAAAATCCCAGTAGTTTTTTTTTCTCTCTCTCTACGATGTCCTTCAGTATTCTCTGTAGGGTTGGACTGGTGGTCACAAACTCCCCCAGTTCCTTTTTGTCATAGAAGTATCTTGTTTCTCCATTAATTTCTAGTGACAGTTTTGCAGGGTACATCAATCTGGGCTGGAGATTATTTTCTTTCAGGGCTTGGAAGACTTTACTCCAAGCTCTTCTTGATCTGATGGTCTGTGTCAAGAAGTCAGCCGTGATTCTGATGGGCTTACCTTTATAGGTAATCTGTTTCTTTTCTCTGACAGCTTTTAATATTCTGTTTTTATATTGAATTTCTGGTATCTTGATTATTGTATGTCTGGGTGTAGATCTGTTTTGGTTGTAGGTGGCTGGAGTTCTGTATGCCTCACATAACCGAATGTCATTTTCTTTTCCCATGCTTTAGAAGTTTTCCTTAATTATTTCCGTGAATAGCCTTTGTAATTCACCTGTATGTATTCCTGCTTCTTTGTTCACATTTCTTATTCTTAAATTATAGATTCTCTTGTCATCGTCTAGCCTTTGTATTGTTACTGCCTGTTTCCTTGTTATTTTTAAGAGATCTTTCCTTTCATGATCACACATTGCAAACTTGTCTTCAAGTTTTGATAGTCTATCCTTAGTTTCTTTTAAGGCATTTTGCCAGCTTTCAATGGAGTTTTTAATTTCCTGGTAGTCTCTTTGAATCTGCTTCATGTATTCTATATTTTCT